>JAJMSJ010000050.1:0-36796 GCA_030578535.1 Yamadazyma tumulicola
CGTCGTCATTTCTGAGTGGAACTGTGATACATCCAATTTTATCTAGAAATGATTGAAATACCACCGTCGATTGAACCGACCTAAGGAGAAATTCCAATAAACACTGCAAATAAGTTGGATTCGTAGAATCCAAATTCACCCAATGAAGCTTTACTGGAATGGTGGTGTCATTAGCGTTCTCTGAGTATAGATCGTTTCTTTCTCCGGCAAATTGACTGTCAAATTCAACAAATATTATCTGATTGCAATCAGTTAATATTCCAAATAACGTCTTACATACGAGCATGTGGGAAATGAGTTGTTTGACACATTCAGCTAGCCTTCCATCTGCAAACAACAGGTCAACGTTCTCTATTGTGAAGTTTTTCGCCAACGGGGCGCTTTTGATCTCGCCGATAAGTTTTACTATGTTGCCATCTTGCAACACAATATCTGGAGTTACAGTGAATTCCCGAGAATTCACATTCATATAGTTGCTGACATCACCGGTGAATGACTGGTAACCAAAGGTTAAATTATACCCCCACACTGAATTCACGAACTTGAGGACTGGTAGTAAAATGTTATTTCGAAAACTGTTGGTGGTTTCGTCTTCTGATCCAGAATGGACCAATTCATAATCTTTCAGGAATACCTGCTTGAAAAGTTCGCAAGTAGCGATATACAAACCGTCAATAAATTCAGCTCTTTGCTGTTCAGTGGGTTCATCTCCGTATCTTAGCTGAACCATTTGTTGGTAGTACTGATTCAAGTTTCTAACAACCGTTGATTTGCCATCAGTGGCGGTACATACGACACGAAAATGCTCTTTGAAATGGATGATAAAAGTGTTAACGGCATAACTTCCTCGGGGTGTATTGTAAGTTAACAACAGGAAATCTAAAATTGTATAAGGAAGGTTTAAAAGAAAGTTCAATAATCTGAAAGGAGTTTTCCGGATGAAAACCATCCTAGGAAATGAATCCATATGACCAAATACCGTAGTGATCTTTGAGCCAAATGGAAAATGGAACAATTCTGAAAAAAAAAAGTAACTCATTACCGCCAGGTAGCTTTCAAATTCAAAACTTATTGATCGAAATTCTTGTTCAGGATTCATACGAATGACAGTCAGCACAAAGTGTCGCTTCATTTTGGGAGCAGCAGGATTACTCATATCTAAAACGCCGGCATCAAACGGGTTTGTCGGTAAACTACTCATGATATGAATCTGTTTGTGGTCCACCTTTTGGATGCAAAATTACAAAAATGCGGATTGAAACAATTGTAGTGTTGCATCCCAAACCTCTCCGTGAATCAAAGATGTGAATGATGTGATTAATAGAGATGATGAAAGAGTCCTCCATTACAATCTTATTCATTTCACTCGTCAAACATCACAAATTAAACATTTCTTTTAATTCCACATTGTCGTCCTCTACATTACCTTCTTGACAATTGGTGAAATCAATAAGATACACCTCCTGGGTGTCCTTCTTGTACAAGATGTTTTGGGGCCTGATATCATTATGGACCAAGTTAACACTGTGAACAATATCCAACTGTTCACGGACTTTTTCATGAAAAATAAAGAAAAAACACCATGAAATATAATATTCTATATACATCAAGCACCACTTTTCTTCAATAATTTGTTAAACTCGCTATTCTTATCGGTATATAAATTCTCGAAGGGACCATCTTCGACCACCATTCCTTGCTGACTTAGAACGATGATTCTCTTACTATTTTTGATGGTGGACAATCTATGAGCAATAGAAACTATTGTCATGGAGTTTTCTTCGGCTAACAGTAATAAGTTTTCCATCACAAGCTCTTCCAGGATCAGATCTAACGCTGAGGTTGCCTCATCTAAAATCAAAATTTTAGGATCTTTGACCAAGGTTCTTGCCAACGAAAGCCTTTGCTTTTGTCCACCACTCAATTGAGCTCCACTACTGGAAGGTCCAATGAATGTGTCTAGTCCTTGAGGGAAACTGTTTATGAACGATAATGAATTACTCAATCTGCATGCTCTCTCTATCTGTTCTTCTGTACAGTTGTCTTTACCAAACTCGATATTTTCCCTGATAGTGCCACTGAATAGCAAAGGCTCCTGTTGAACATAACCAATCTTGGATCGATAAAAATTTAGGTTTAGTTGTTTGATGTTATGGTTATTGATGATAACATCCCCGTTACTAGGATCATAAAATCTTAATAGTAGCTGTGATATCGTCGACTTACCGCTACCACTTGGGCCAACAAAACAAACATGCTCCCCTTTTTTGATGGTTAAATTCAAATCATTGAACACATTGACATCGAGTCTTGAAGGGTACTTGAAAGTGATGTTTTTCAACTCAATGTCTCCATGCAAATCATCTATCTTTGCACCAAGGGTGGTATGAATATCGGATTTCAGGTTGGACAATTCAAACACTCGTTCTGCTGCTCCAATTCCTTTCATCAACTCACTATAAAAATTTCCCAATCCGAAGATTGAACTACCAGTGTAAACAGCATACATCATGAAACTTGATAGATCGCCGACGGTAATATCCCCTTGCGCAATCAATCGGGTTCCCATGTACAACAATCCCACCACCGTAATGTTGCCCAAAAACCCATTACCACCGTAAAAAATCCCACTCAATTTCCCTTCTCTCATAGATGTTTGGAATAACTTTCTGATCTCACTATTGTATTCATGTACCACCAATGGTTGTCTAGCAAAACTCTGAATTGTTTTTAAACCATTCAACTTCTCTTCCGTCACTTTTGTCAAATCCCCCAAGTTTTCTTGAACCTTCTTACTCAAATCCTTGATCCTACGACCATACACTGCCGACATCATGATAAGCGGAGGGAACATCAAGCTCATATAAAACGTTAATTGCCAACTCACATAACACATCATAGACAATCCCACTGCTCCGCTTATTAATGCTCGAGCACCATCACTGATATTGCCACTTAGACTCTTTGATATCACCTGGGTATCACTCAGAATCCTCGAAATCAAATCCCCTACCTTCATTCCTTTTCCTGTTGGACCCACATCGAAGAAGTACGAGTCTTGGGACAAGATTTTCAGAAACAATCGAGATCTTAATCTTGCAACCAACTTCTCTCCCACCAACTTTAGTAGATATATCCTTCCAAAATTCGACGTCGCTCCGATTGAGAATACCACCACCAATCCACCATAGAACTGATGCTCTGGTAGCGAGAATATTAGCCTTGCCTGTTGTTTTTCGTCTGTGTGCTCCTCAGCAGCATCATTTACTCTTGTCGTATCGATAATTTTTCCAATGACTAAAGGCAACGTCATGGTTACAGAGGATGTGACGATTAAGCAAGCCAACGCACTAAGTATGATCTTGATCTCCGGTCTTGCCAATCGCATCAAGTTTATTATGTCTGACGTGAACTTTTTGGCATTGGTTTTACGACTGGCATCCGTGCTATTGTATCGCTTGAAACCGGATGAAAATACCCCAAATTTCCCCACTTTGGGCTTGAGAAAGGGCGAGGTTCCAAACAACCTTACACATCTTGCCAGAGACACATTGACCAACCTTACAGGGGCGAGAATGGATGCTATATTTCTACCTATACCGATTCTTGTTATTATCATCGATCAACTTTTCACAATTCGCACGCAAAATATCAGAACCGTTGACAACTATACTAGATAACAAGGGTGAACTTGGTGGCTCTGGCTGCCTTCTTCAACACGTCTACTGAATTTTCGGACAAGCTACATCCTTTTACTTTTAGGAGTTGAAATTGGGGGCCCGTGGAGGTGAATACATCGGCACCAATATCTAATAGCCTATTATTGTTCGATAACGATAGAAGGCGAATGTTGGGCAAATCGGAGATTGTGAACCTCTCATTGGGCTCTTTCCCGATCGACGATAGCCAGTTGTTTTCTAGATCGAGGGACTGTAGGGATTTGGGCAACCTGCGAATGAATTTGGTCGTGAGGTACTGGATGAAGTTGCACAGGAGATTCAACTGCTTCAAACTGGGAGGCCATTCGAAGTGGTTTCCTAAAATATCACTGACATCTTCATATAGGTGGCTATCCAGCTTGATCAAGTTATCGGAGAGGTCTAGGAATTCTATGTTGGAAAAGCGGGAAAATAGTGTACACCACTGTTTTATGTAATATTGGCCGATATCGGTGGACTTTATGGTTAGTCTCGTCAACTTGTCACAGAACAAATGGTTGGAAGGGTTGTTGTTCGATATGGAAATCAAAACCTTCAAGATCGCCGTTAGAAATGATGTTGTCAGTTCAACAAGTACGGATTTACCATTGATGTACACTCCGTAATGGTATACTGACTGTAGGTATTTGATGAGGGAACTGCTGTCTGTGTCAAACATTTGACTGAACTGGTTCAAATCTCTGACAAACTGAATGTAATCTGTAGGCTGTCGTATGAAGATGAATTCGATGTATTTAGGTCTCGTAGTATGAAAGGTAATGTCATTTATAGCCTTCTCCGTAGTAGAATCTCCATAGAAAGAGTCAGCAGAAGTATGGAATCTACTGCCGAAGTCCTCTATTGTGATACTTTTGTCAAAATTGGAGGTTTTACCTTCATCGACATTGGAATATATGGTGAATTTGCTTTGGTATATTCTCTGGTAGGCAAAAGCCAAAATTTCTTTGATTTGCCATTGGCCAGTTTGCTGTAGGAGGGTGTTGAGAGATGCAATCAACCCTTCCGTCTCTTTGATTGTGAGGAAGTTTAGCACTTTGAATATTATATCTGTTGGTAGTTCTAACATAGGGATAGCTGCGAATTGCGGATAAAGACATTGGTTATAGTTCCAGAGTGTTGTCTATTAATCGTCAGTCATATACACGTCAGAGTCCATATCAGAGTACATCTCCTTCATATCAACATCGTGTTCACCCTTTGCGTCTCTAAACTTATCCCAGTAGTTGTACTTGATTTCGTCATAAATTACGTCATCTTTCACTTCTTTGATTTTATCGTTCTGCACCAGTCGGTCAGTTAGTTTCTTCAACTCCACCGCACCTTCCTGAAGGATTATTTGGAGTAGGTCATTATAAGTGAAATTGTAGTGATTGACGTTGATAAATTTGAGGAGTTTCATGAAACTGCTGAACCGGGGTAATTTCGGTTGGTTGAATTTATTGTAGTCTCTGATAAATCGATTAAACAATCGTAGTACCCATCTCTGTAGATGATAAACCACGAGAAAGCTACTATTGTAGTACTTAAGGACTTGGGAATCCTTGTGAATTTGTGATGCATACGATTCCATGAGCTTATCGGCAATGTATGTATTGAGATCGTCTCGATGGTCTGTCGGGACCCCCGGACGATCAAAAGTCTTGACCAGGGGATTTATTTCAAAGGTAGCAGAACATTCTACATCATCGTCGTGTATGCTTAGTTTCTTAAATATGTTATCTAGCCGTAGCTTTTTCCCTAAAGGAGCGAAATCATCATCGATTTTTCGTTTCCGAACATCTGTCATAATGTATTGAATGGCTCTGTCTATGGTCACCCCTAGGGATACCTTTCAAACACACAATGCTAAGGTTCAGGATGGCTATATATAATAGATGATAGTAGATGTAACAGAAATTCTGGAAAATTCGCACCTTATGCTATATAGAATTGACGGTACTTATCTGATCGTTCAAATCCGTAGATTTCGATTCGAACTTCATGCCTAGCTCGTTACACAATTGGTCGTAGTAAAGCTTCAACGTCCTCAAGTCGGAGATGGTCAACTCGTCGAATTCGACATTGTGAAATTTCGTGAGTTCTTTAGATGGGGTTGAGAATACTGATTCTTGACTTTCGTCGATAGAATCGGTAGTGTCTGGTTTCGCTGGGGCAATACCATTGACAGTCACTGGCACAGACGTGGTTGGAGTTATCGATGCATTACTGGAGGTTTTGTTGATGGTAGATTGGATTTGCGACTGACTTTGTTGACTTAAGTTGTTGAACCACTTTTCCATGACCTGGATGCTGGTGGTTCGACTGCGGCCATAATCGGGCCGTTTTCCTGTTATCGTGTGGGTGTCTTCATCCAACGATTTTAATGATGTGGTGGAATTATTATAACTGTGACCGCTGCTAACATGAGTTGTCTCATGAGAGCCTTCACTGGCCAAAGTGGTCGTGGTTAAGTTGGTGTGAATATTGGAGGAGGAAGCAGGGGTGTTGAACTTCGTCATTATTTCATTGACCCCCGAAGACAACTTAGATGCTATGGTATTTTTCCTGTTGGGAGATATCTGGGGGTGGTTGTTGTTTTCCAATGATGACGATCGAGTACGGGAATGGTTGGGTGAAATCTTGTCTACTACCGATTGTGAGCGACTATGTTTAGTAGATTGTAATCCCTGCTCTTCGTCGGTATCAAACGGTCTGAGTTGCGATACACTTACCAGTCCGAAACGATTGATGATGTTTCTCATGACCGAAAAGCTATCAGACTCAATAAGAGGCGACGTAGGACCTCCATCGTCTTCATTCTGATTGCTGGTATCCACCGAAGGGAAATATTCTCTAGTGTTTTTCAAATTAGAATTAGACCTTGATCTTGGTTTAGCTGCATCGGATATTTTGCTGCTTAATGTATTAAACAATGAGCTTGACCTTGACCTGTTGCTATGAGAAGTTGAGTGATGATTTCCGGCAGATGATCCATTACTGGTTTTTCTTACCAAATTAAGGCTCTCATCGTCACTTGAAGTCTTGTTAGGGAATTGAAATAATTGCTTCTCTACCAAAGATCCGATGGATTTGGTCAAAATGTCTTCGTCAGTATCAATCTCCATTAACTCATTGATCATTACATTTTGAAGGAAAAACAACACTGCCTCAAAATTAGTCAAATAGTAGTTTAGCTCACTGTTGTTCAAGTAGTTTTCATTGATGTGATTGATCAAGTCTTTGTCATTACTGAAAAAATCATTGGATTTGATAGGTGGGTTAACTTCGTTTAGATTTAAACAATCAAATAGTGAAGTTTTCTTGATTTTTAGCCTATTATCGCTTGGAGGAATATAAGTTGCATTATTGGACAAATAAACCTCATAAGGATTTAGCAAATTAACAAAATTCTTTATAAAGTTAAAGTTCAAAAAAAGTTCCAAGTTCAAATCAACCTTGTAAATAATAACGTAAATCAGTACTGGTAACAATATGTCGTTATTCGTATCAATTTTCAAATAGTCGGATAAAAGTTTGATGATCAGCTTCTGAAAATTTGTCACTATTTTCAATTTACTCAAGGGGATTTCCGTGTTGGATATTTGGTTAAATTCATTGACTATCTGCTGGAGAAACTTCTTACTATTCTCAATATTCTCGAGGCCATCTACATTTTTGTGTTGATCCTGATCACCATCCTTAGTTTCCTCCGACTTCTCATGAGTTTCCTCTGTTTTAGTTTCTATGACTGCCAGCGAGCTTTCTGTTTCCTTTGATTCGTCTATAACATCCCGTGACTTATCTTCAGCAACTTTCCCCTTTTCACCATCAGCTTCTTCCTCAGACTTGCCCCCCTGCCTACCACCAGCAACTTGCGGAGAATTATCCTCCAATAAAACAGATAGTTTTGCTACAATTTCACTGTCGTCATATTCCAAAAAGTTTTTGAAAGGGATTTCGAAACCTCGTATAAGATTAATCTTTTTATGCAATAAACTTTGAATTAGTAAGTCTTTTTCGTTGAATCTGAATAGTTTTTCAAACAAAGTATCGTCGTTTTTGTCGGTGATCGAGCGAAACAACTTTATGGATGATAACTCCATAGATTTGTAAATGACCAAGAATTTGTAGAAATTGAAGATTCTCAATTGATTACATGCTTCATCATCAGTTCTTTTGACTAGCTTTATCGAGGACGAGGAATAGTTAGATATAGCCAATAAATAGTCATATTTCAATGGACTTTCTTTAAAAATATTACAATTGCTAATCAATTGTTTCTTGGTGCTATTACTCTGGGTGTAAACGTAGATAATCAAGGAGTTCAAATCTTTGTAGAAATTCTGAAACAAATGGGAAAGCTCATCGATACCTAAGGGATTCTGATATCGAGGCTCTTTCAAATACTTTAGAAAATTCAGTATTAACTGATTTATGGAAATGTGTATGTGAAATTGAGCACTAATGTCCGCCTGTAATTGGTCAATAATGGCAAATTCAGACGTCATGGCGGGCCCTACCGTAAAATGGTTATTTACGGCCAATGTAGGGTTCCTTTATACCTCCGGAGCACACACCCAATGAACCAATCACCCTGGTTTCTAGCTACCGCCAATTTATTTAACCGACCCGAGTATAGATCAAAGAGATTTATCCCTAATCTACCGCGCGATCACAAACGTTTTTGTTATTTAGGGGTGTACCGATACAAATGGGGGCTCTGCCACTATCCTTTGCCTGTGTCAAAGTAGTTATAGGAGAGTAGAAGGAGTCAATGAAAACAGCCGAAGAATGTAGTCGACCAGGGGCTAATATCTCTACTGGATAAATGGAGTAGCAATGAATATGAACCATGGTTTACACTACTGAACGGCAAACTCTTTGGAAACGCAACTAAACAACGGTCAAATATCTTATCATCAACCGGAGTTACAACGTTCATTGCCGTCGTTAGAGTTGGAGTGGTAGATCAACGGATTGCGAATTGCTGCAAAATCTGTCACTATACCGCATATTAGATATCCAACGGTTTGATATTTGGGCTCTTTGACTTTCTTCAGAACAAGAAAGGTTCATGTATAAGGTGTGCTTACGTCGGTTGAATCAAGGCTGTACAGTCGATAGTGTCCGAAATGAGCTCGGATAAAGAGTCACCCCTATTTCTTACACGAAAGCAATGCGTAGGCTGAAGGCTTAGAGCAAAGCCCAAAGAGAACAGGAATTCTGCCCTGAACGAATAATGCAGATCATATATTCATTATTCTTGAAATTCCCTGAATGCTCCTCTGTTATTCTCAATATTGGAGATAATGATCCAGTACCAAGGAGGTAATAATATAGTCTTCAATAATAATTTGGGCAAGTGGAACCTTTCAATCATAGCATTTTGCTGGAATCTCTTGGGAGACTTTAGCTTCTTCATCTGACGTTGAGAATTATTATCATGGTAGAATTCATGGAAATAGTAGTAGCCTAAAAACCACCATAAATGACCCAAGGTCAAGCAAACGTAGGTTTTCCATACTGGTTGGCAGGTGAGTAACAGGCGCACATGTTTGAATCCGTCATTCATCACCAATTTGAGGTGACTCCTGAATTCGTAGTTAACAAACAACTCAATCAACGATGTCATAACCGGTACTAAATTACCCTGGAGGTTAATTACTCCCCAAATATTGATTACTTGCTGAGGATCCAACCTGCACGATATATAGCAAAGTACTTCATGAAGTATCAACCCCAAAAATGGAAGTTTGTAGTCGAATAGGAAAAAACCCGTGGTGGAGGTTAGTACAATAGTAGTGGCAATTAACAACAAGAAGTAGAAGTAATCGGCTGACTTCAATCTCTTGGTAACAGAATCGAAGTACCTGGTCTGACGGCTGTCAAACTTATGGATTGCGTTGGGAAATAATGAAATAGGGATGTCGAAGTTGTCCTCTAGATTTCTAGACCATTGTAAAACAGTCAATATGGCGAATACCACCGAGATTGATACATCCCCAAAGTAACAAAACGATGTAACCAATCTCCATGGCTCATTCCCAATCAACACAGGTGAAAAAATCAAGTGGTAGGGACTGAATACGTTCAATGTAGTCGCAATAGTAGATACTACGATTGACATCGTCCATAATCTTGAGATTGGAGGGGCTTGAATAAGCCCAGCTCCTAAATTATCCATCTGTATATGTCAAGAAGCGGTCAATTATAGCCGGAGTTGTTTTCTCTTCAATTGCCAGCGAGTAATGTGGCTTCTTGTATGATCTTATTCTGAATGAAAAATGGCAAAAAACGCGATATTATGAAGATGATGAGATCAATGGAGGAATTGATAAAACGTAACGATACTCCCTTGGATAGGGAAGACCCATTGACGGAGAAGATTGTCGAGCCATTGAAATATCTACGTCAGTTACCGGGAAATAACCGAAAAATTCGAATGGTGTTTATCAAAGCATTCAATGAATTGTATTTCAACATCGACAATGACAAATTGATCGAGGAGATGAACGAAGTTGTTGACATTTTGCATGATTGTTCGCTCTTGATAGACGATGTAGAGGATAGTAGTGAATACAGACGAGGCTCTCCAACAGCTCATATTAAGTTTGGGGAGCCTCTTACCATAAACTGTTCAAATTTGAACTATTTTATAGCCATTAATAAAGCTAGTAAGCTTGCTAGTATTTATACTGACGATATACAGAGGCAGAATGAAATCACCTTGAAAGTCAACCAGGTGATTGTGGAAGAGATGTTGAATTTGCATCACGGCCAAGGTGTCGATATTTACTGGCGAGATAATAAGGCGGATAATCCCATCCCTACTGAGCTACAGTACCTTGAGATGGCCATGGATAAGACTGGAGGGTTGATGAGGATTATGGTCAGGTTGTTGCAATGCTTTCAGCCGGCAAAGTCTCCCAAATGTATCGAGTTGTCTAACATAATTGGCATCATTTACCAGTTGCGCGATGACTACCTTAACCTTGTGAGTGATAAGTATAGCCACATGAAGGGGATTGTTGGGGAGGACTTGATCGAGGGAAAGTTTTCGTTTCCTATTCTTCACAGCTTGAGTCACTCCACAGATTCGCCCGTGTATGATTTACTTTATAACTATACAGTGGATCAAAGAAAGCAGCCCCAAAATTTGTCTCTCGTTTTGAGTGCTATAGAGTTCATGAAATCCAAGTCCATGTCGTTACAATACACCAATAAATTGTTAAAGGAGAATCTTCATCGAGCACAGCAAATCGCCAACGAAGCACCAGGAGATGACCGATACATAAATCTCATCTTTGACCAACTCAGCGACACATGAAGGCTTGAAGAAGTGTCAATTTTGTACCCCTGGATGAGCAAGTAGACTCAGAACTTCAATCAAGAACCGATCAAGCTCTTTTGAGGTTCTGAAATGTGAAACGACCCTGCCAAAGTTTCTCAGATTCTGTTTTGCAGCCAAAACTTCAAGAATGCTGCTACTTGAGTTTTAGAGTTTTAGGCTCAAATTTTACAGCTAAATCCTTGGTGAAAAACTCAAAACGATAGAGAAAAGGCATTATGTTACCAAAACTCCCCGATTAACACTATCATTGTTAATACCCTCAAAAAAGCATATAATAAGCCCTTCAATAATGTAATACACCTGCGACACCGCGACATCTCATCGCACTTAATGTCGCTAATAAATTTTCAAGACTTTTTGGATAAAAGACTACTTCCACTAAATGTTGTATCTTGTGGGATTAGGGTTGTCGTATTCCTCCGACATCACCGTCAGAGGTTTGGAGATTGTCAAGAAATGTAAGAGAGTATATTTGGAGGCTTACACATCGATATTGATGCAGTCAAACAAAGAACAGTTGGAAGAGTTTTATGGCAGAGAAGTCATTTTGGCTGACAGGGAACTAGTGGAAGGAGGAAGTGATGAGATTTTGGCTGGCGCAGACACAGATGACATTGCATTTTTAGTAGTGGGCGATCCTTTCGGGGCCACTACCCACAGTGATTTGGTAATTCGAGCTCGAGAATTGGGGATAACAATCGAAACCATTCACAATGCTTCGGTGATGAATGCTGTAGGGGCATGTGGGTTACAATTGTACCAGTTCGGCCAGACGATTTCTTTGGTATTTTTCACTGATAGTTGGAAGCCAGATTCTTTTTACGACAAAATCATGGAAAATAGGAAGATCGGACTTCACACCTTAATCTTGTTGGATATTAAAGTTAAGGAGCAGAGTATCGAGAATATGGCCAGGGGAAGATTGATATATGAGCCACCTCGGTATATGAATATTGAGACAGCCTGTAGTCAGTTAATTGAGATCGAGGAAATTAGACAAGAAAAGGCTTATACCGAGAATACCCCCTGTGTGGCGATTTCAAGACTAGGTAGTGCCAAGCAAGCGTTCAAAGCAGGAAGTTTGAAGCAATTGACACAATATGAGAGTGGTGAACCATTGCATTCGTTGATCATGTTGGGCAGACAGGTCCATGACTTGGAGTTAGACTATTTATGTGAATTTGTCGATAAAAAGGAAGATTTCAGGAAAATGGTAGAACAAGATCAAGAGTATTTCAAACCTCCTGCTTGGGTACCACCTGAGGACGAAGATTTGGATGACTAATAGCGACAGAACTGAGTGTATATAAATTAATGCTAATCACTTTTATTCTTTTTCTTTTTTAGCAAATTCTCTTTGACGTCCCAAATTAACCAATCGTACCATCCGAAGAACACGGGAATAATGGTGACGAAATGCCATAGACTGTGGGCATCGACCAAGTCCAAGAATGGTGGAAAGTCAAAGATTTCTAGCGACATTCCGAATACAATAATCGTGGATAGTAAAATGGGGTATAGGCAGTATAACTTGGCCAGCTGAGCAAAGAAAGACGGTAAAATCAAGTTCCCGATATAGGGCAAATGTGATGTCGACGGGTCTCGTGCGTAGTACCAAGAATATAGTTGGTAGCACAAGAACATTAACCCGATATTCTGCAAACTCGCTATAAACACATTAGCCCGCATGTTATAAGTGTAAGACCAGTCGACTATGAGTCTTGTGATATGACCTAAATATAACGCCAAACACCCAAAGGTGAACCCATAAAAGTATACGACGTTCTGGGGCAAATAAAGCTTGAAAACTCGGCAATAGATGGTGTAAAATCCCGAAAGTACAGTGGCTCCCGCAAGGAAATAGTCGAGTCTTTCGGTTATAAGTAAGTCTCTGATATGGAAAATCGTGGAAAACGTCCACGCCAAACATGTAACCACGTTAGAAAATAATATTATGTACAACTGTTTATTCATGATGGCATTATGGGATAGCTGACCCTTAATTTTGTAAAATGCTTTTGCGTGAGGGTATAAATTTCCCAAGGAGAAGATAGTCGATACCAATTCTTGGATACCAAAAACCCGCCGAAATGGCCATTTACCATGGAACTGTAATACTGTTCTCCCTTTTTCGAGCCTTTCTTTGGTCACAATTCGCTGACACTGATAATCACAGTCTTGAGGACAATCCCAACTCAAAAACGACAAATATGGATTGTAGGGAATGAAAAACCACGAAGTAGACAGCCCGTGGCAATTAGACCTTTCACACTCCTTAGCACATCGCTTAAACCGTTTCAACTTATCTCCAGGAGACGCTAGTATTGGCACAATTAGCAACCACCAGAAGAGTTTCATTAGTTCAGTTTCATATTCGCGCTGGTGCACATCGAGCCCGCCCAAAGTCCGCCTCTTATCGCCGTTAAGAAGACTGTTCAGCCAACTCTATGTTCCTGGACAACATATAGCCTCTGTAGAGAGAACGATATATTCAATACTTTTAGCTCAATTTATTTAAAACATTTTGATCGTAAGTGTCATAATTGGTAGACAGTCGGATGACTGACTGTCGAAAGGTCGGTGCAACTTCGTCGCTGATGAAGTTTCTTTGGAAGTTTTTAACCTCACGATAATCGAAATCAAACTTCACTACTGTCGAAATGATAGACTTGTAGATCGATTGATGGTGAAGGGGCAAAAGGGCACAACCTTGACGAAGCACAAAAGCAAGATACTCCAAATTCAAGTTATAGGTAAGATTGTGACTTTTCATGAAAACGAGGGAAGTGTAAAGAACTTGACAATTCTGATGAAGAAGATTGATTTCAAGATCATTGATGCTGGAGGTTGGACGATGTGACGTTATCAATTGGACAGCATAAACCGACAGATTGATGCAGCTGGTGAAATAACAGCGACTTATGTTCTTCAAGTTAGGAACGTTATAACTTTCAGGATGATTGGTGATAAGTACATGGAGTAAGAACATGGGACGAGTGATCAAGTGGATTGAAAGTAAGTTTAGAATATCCAAATTGATGTCGGAAGAAGAATACGTGATGGACCACGACTTCAATTCCATTGAAATGTCCTTGATTTTGAATATGTTTAATGGAAGGTGTGGCTGATTGTAAAAACTCACCAAGATTTGATTTAAAATCGTTACCAAGCTGAACAAGCAGTGATTATTATTTTCATTAACGAGGTCATTAGGACTTACTTGGTGGTAATAATGAACTAAATTCATCTGCGTCGGTTTACCCATAAGACAGCTCAATAAAGTATCCTCTATGGCAATACAAAGGAAGAATCGATTGTCCAAATCGCATAACCTTTGATAATTGATGGCTAGTCCTAGATGATGGTAACATTTATCTAAGTCGTTTTTTTCCCTGTAGAAATGATAGATAAGCAAATGGCACTGAATCAACCAAAGTTCGGCATCCAAGTTGTACTCATTATTGAGTAAGTGCAACGCACTTTTGAAATAAGCAATGCTGTTGTTGTCATCGGTTAAGGACAATACCATGTATAGAAGTATATAGTGTGACTGCGAAGGGGCAGGGGAATGAATGATATTATTTAACTCAGTTTCGTTTAGGATTTGAAGAATTTCAAACTTTCTGTTGAAAAGAGGGATTAAATCAACAATTGTCGATTTGTGAGGTAGCCTTACCACCTTGACATCATCCAAGACGAATTTGGAACTGAAAGGAACAGAATCGAAACTGACATTGCTCAAGTTGAGTTGATTGGAGTCAAAAAAGGTCTGGTTGAAATTGGAATTTAAGTTGACAATTAGCTTGTCAGCAACGGAGAATAGACTCTTATGTTGATACTTCACAATAGAAGTCTTGGGGGAGATCGAAGGTGACGGTAGGGTAGTGAAATCGGGAATCTTCGATACCGAAATGGACGAAGAAGTGGAAAAAGTTTGGGACACTTGGCTTGCTGAGTAAGCATTTCGGTACTGCAGCAGTGGTGATTGTTGATAGGAACCAGCGGACAAAGTCGTGGAATGAAATTGCTGGAGCGGAGGAAAAATTTGTGAATCATAATGGGACGGCTGCTTTGGAGACAACTTCGGCAATTTACTCGGTATTGTGATATTAGTGGACGGAACGGTCACTAATTCAGCCCCCGCAGAGGGAGAAGTGGGTGACAGCGGCGACAGGTTCTTAGTGACGGTAGGCGATGATTTATCCTGGGTTCCATTAGCACCGTATCTGCTAGCGTTTCGAGAACCGCTGCCCGATTGATCGTGAGATATCGGAGCAGCCGGATCCTCAGCCCCATTGGAGGATGCCCGCTGTCTGGCCAACCGCTGGCCTTTGAGACTTCGTTTGTCAACGATACTATAAGTACATTCTATACCTTTGCTGACACACAATCTACAAGGATTAGTCCCGCTGCACTTGAATTTTCGTTTCTTGCAACCATCACAAGCTGTGGACACTTTCTGCCTCTTCTCAGGAGGTAATCTCCTTGAACGCTTCATCAGCAAAAAATTCCCACAGCCAATTCGTCAATAAAGAAATTAATCCTCTGATCAGACGGCTGGAAGATATTTATATAAAATTTTTACGTATTTGATTTCCGCAAGGAATGTTCCGACTTTTAGTAATGGGGGCACAATTCCATGGAGAGGTTAGGAAGCGCTCCCAAATATACGAGGGGAGGTGAAGCCATGAATTACAAAGTGTTTAACCCGCTCCATCCTTCACGACCCCGGCACTGACGGTATATAGATAGGGGTTTGTTGAAATGAGGAGCGGACAAAAATCAAAAACGGAAAAATGAATTTATCACGCTGAGCATATTTTGTGAAAGGGAGAAGTTTCATTCGCCGGCAGTGGTACGGCGAAACGTCCGTAGCCACAAGCGGCCGTAGATATCCCATGAGAGGTAGCTTATTCTCTGAGACGTGCGAGTAGCCCCCTGACTGATTAAAATTAGACTGTTGGCCAAAAATAGGAGACGGAGAAGAGTCAGTGATGGGAGTAGTGCCGTGGACATACGGAAATGGGTTGGGGGAGGAATGGGGGATGCAAAGATGTGATTGGTCGATTAGGGGTAGTTGCTGTGACCCCAATACAGGAATAGGTTCTTGGTTTCGGCCATGGAGTTAAATGGGTTATATGCGAAGATATCTCGGCGGATTTGTCAACTGCGGTCATTTTCCTAATTGAGAACAACGACCTCGCCGCGTAAACAAATATCACATGATGAAGCAAAATATCAATCAGGTGATAAATCATGCCTCACGCCCAGTCTGGCGATTGCTCGCGGAATCTCCTTACTTAAGCGGTTAGCGGAATCAGCACCCCAATCGGGCAAGTTTTGCGCAGACCTTCTCACGGTTATATATGGTCCCTGTCCCAAGGTTTTGCCTTAAAAGTTAATGTCAAGTACTGCTACTACCACTGAATTACAAGCTGCTGCTAGCGTCAAGCCAATTACATCCAGAGGGTATGCTGTGGGAGAAAGAGGGTCCCACAATATCGCCAAAGGATTGGATCATCCCTATCCCATTCCATTCTTTGAAGACAAGTTAAAGCATAGACAATGGATTAAACAACACATGGCCGGTGCTTTTAGGGTGTTTGCAAGAAAAGGTTACACGGAAGGGACAGCAGGACATATCTCTGTCAGAGATCCGGTCGATCCCAACACCTTCTGGATCAATCCTTTAGCCAAACACTTTGGTTTGATGAAAGCCTCTGATTTGGTTCATGTTGATGAGGACGGAAATATTTTACCTGACGGAAATCAAGCTGCTATTAATGCTGCTGGGTTTGCTATTCATTCGGCTATCCACAAGCACCGTCCCGATGTTCATGCTGCTTGTCATACTCATTCAACCTATGGTAAAGCTTATAGTGCATTAGGGAAACCTTTGGATATGATTAACCAGGACGTGTGTACGTTTTACAAGAGTCATTCGGTGTACACTGATTTCGGTGGTGTGGCATTAGAAGCCAACGAAGGCACTGAAATTGCCAAATCTATCGGTAATGGCAAAGGAGCTATTTTACAAAACCACGGTTTGATCACCGTAGGTTCTACTGTAGATGAGGCTGCTTATTTATTTACTCTTTTAGAGAAATCTTGCCAATGTCAGCTTTTGGCCAATGCTGCCTTACGTCCCGGAGAGTCTTTGAAACTCATTGGCGATGAAGAAGCGGCTTATACTGAGTACACTTCAGCTGACTATGAAACTTTGTATGCTGAGTTTCAACCCGATTTGGAGCTCGAGATCGATATCAACGATAATTTCTTAAACTAGTTCCACCCTTTAAAAAGAAACTATTTAATATATGGATTTGTCTGATTTCTTGTTATCTATCTGACTGTCCCTTTTGGGTTAAATGTCTCCGCGAGTCTTATCTATAAATCGATAAAACCGCAAAATATCTTTCCATGTTCTCTGTCCTTAATAGTGAACTCAATAAGGTAAAGCGGAAGAATTTCAAGCCAATATCAACACAAGAAGCTGGAGGTGTAAGCGTGGGGAGGAATGTCAAAGTCAAAAAAATCAAACTTGAAAATATTGTTGGTGTTACTTACAGATCAAAAAATGGATGTATGTATTGTAAGCTGAAGAAACGAAAGTGTGATGAATTGTCACCTTGTAGTTTATGTGTTAAAAAGGGGATTGAGTGTGTTTATGTTCATGGGCACAGAGGTGCAGTCAATGGAGTGGACATTGAACATAAGAGTAGTCTGCAATTTGAGAACCATGTTGATGAGCTGACTTTTAATAGGTTGAAACTTAATTTGGCGCCCTTGGATAGGCTGTCTGTTGATAGCCATAAGCTTGAACCAATCAATTTGGCAATGGTTTTGTCTGACAGATACAATTCGGAAAACCCAAAGAAATTGATACTATACGACCAACCAAGAAGTTTTCTTTCACTACTCGATGATGATAGGGTGAATTTCTACATGGAGTTTTACCGATTTAAGATCAGCCCATTATTGAACATCGCCAACGATGAAAACAATTACTTTGAGAAACTATTTTTGAAGATTGCTAACTTTGAGCCACTGTTTACCATGCTTATTTGTGCATGGGGGGCGTTATACTACAAATGGCGAAACTTTGATAGTGAAGTCAAACTGTACTTAAACAGATCACTTGTGGAGTTCACCAACAATTTTGGTGCTGACGATAGCAATACCAACAGTTACTTCAAAATCATGTACTACCTAATGTTGATTGGGTTTAATGTATGTAGTGGAGACACAGCGAAGTTTGATGAACTTCTTGATGAACTACACCGAGTCATTATCAAATACGGAGGTTTAAAGAAACTAATCAATGATTTCAATCATTCTGACGAGATAAAATTTCTCGTTCTAAACTTTCAATACCATGATTTAATGTGCTCCAAGTCATTCGCTAACGGAACGAAATTCTTGATGCTGGAATATCGAGAAGCCTTGTATGAGGACAACAATAGTGTTGGTATTGACACTCTTCAAGGAATAAATCATCCGATTCTTTTAGTGATGGGTGATATCATTAACAACATGAATGGCAAAGAATACACAGACAAGGAAATATTATGGTATAAGATCATCAACACCGCTCCTAAACCTCACTCTCTCGAAGGTCTAGACCCTGAGGAAAAGAAAGTTTATATCAATGCATTTGAATTGTACAGATCGTGTTGTAAGATATTTTTCAAGTTGTATATCACCCACACCAAACCTAAAGTTATGCATGACTTACTTCTTGAAACCGTGGATCGATGTGATGACTTAATCGGCACAAGAATGACAATAATCTTGTGTTTGCCCCTCATACTATGTGGTGTCTTGAGCTATACCGAAGAGGATAAATCCTTGGTGACATCTTTATACAACAGAATCAGACTGATTTCCATTCTAGACAATGTCGACAAGTGCTGGAAACTAATTAATGACATCTGGGTCATCTCCGACGGGGAAATCATCGTTGATTGGTCAATTATTTGCAACGATGCCTACGGTAATTTATGTGTGTGCTGATTTAGAATCGATATTTATTCATTTCTGTTGCCTCTGAACCTCTTGGGGTCAAACATCCATGCCTGAGTCAGTTGTGGACACGAATATCCAACCATCACTTCACACCCCCAATCTCTTTGGCAAAACCTCCATCCTCGGCAATGGCGTGAATACGTAGTTTAACAGGCTGCAATGACCCCACACACCCACATCTCCTCATCGTAAACTTTATTTCTGCAATCCAGAACTTATTTCGTTAGTAATAGAAATAAGCCGTATCCATTACTAAAAGCGGACCAAATTACTAAAACCGGAAGAAGAGAAAAACTATTTAAAGCGACGGATTTCTGTCAAGGCGGAAAAACTTTATGGTCATCGGAATAGGATCTTCAGATGAGGTAGCGGAACAAGGGATTGATGATGATATAGGAGCAGACCAGGGTTCCTATGATAAAATTCAAGAAGAAGAAGAGGAGATGGTTCCCTCTCCTTCTCACGAAGAAATCGGGGTGTTCAGAGAGATTATCTTTATCACGTTAATTTGCTTATCTCAGCTTCTTACCCAAGCTACATTGTCTCAGACAGTGATACCGGTGGTGCCGTTAGCCAAACACTTTAATGTGGAAGGCTCTGTGGGAGAGCAGTCGTGGTTCACAGCAAGTTTCAGTTTGACAGTGGGGACATTTATTCTTATCAGTGGTCGATTGGGGGACCTCTTCGGCTACAAACGGCTATATATCGTGTCTTATGTGGTGTTATCGCTTGCTAGCTTGATTACAGGGTTGACAGTTTATACTTCGTCGGTGATATTTTTCGATGTTTGCCGAAGTTTGCAAGGATTGGGGCTCTCATTGGCCTTCCCCAATTCTGTGGCATTGATAGGTCATTACTACCCCATGGGACCCAAAAGGGTGTTATACATGTGCCTATATGCTGCGGTAGCCCCTGGAGGATTTGTGATTGGTTCAGCATTCTCGAATATCTTCACCGAGAAAGCATGGTGGCCATGGAGTTTCTGGACTTTAGCGTTGATTGCCATGGGGATGGCAATAGTAGCATATTTCGCCATGCCTCACAACATTGGTGATCATAAATCTGCAAATAAAGGTGGCTTCGATTTTCCGGGAGCGATTTTGGGGATGGTGGGCCTTATTTTAATCAATTTTTCCTTCAACGAAGGTCCCAATGTGGGGTGGGAGAAACCCTATGTCTACGTGTTGCTTATTGTTGGGGTTGCTGCTGTTTTAATGTTTCTCTTTGTTGAAACTAAAGTGAAGTATCCACTATTGCCTAAAGAGGTATTACACGGACAAACAGGGCTAGTATTGGCATGTATCTTTGCCGGATGGTCGAGTTTTGGGGTATGGGTAGTGTATTCAACTCGACAATTGCTGGAGTTAGATCAGGTTGGACCGTTTGTGGTGACAGCGAGAATGGTTCCTTGTGCAATCACAGGATTTTTGGCGTCAGGTGTCACGGCCATTCTTCTTCCAAGAGTCAAAGTTTCGTTGATCATGATAATCGCCATGTTGGCATTCTTTGCAGCTAACCTTTTGAATGCCACAAGACCGATTGGCCAGGCTTTTTGGGGCCAGTATTTTGTTTCCGTGTTGGTGAGTCCATTTGGTATGGACATGAGTTTCCCTGCTGCCACGATTATATTATCCCAGAGTTTGCCCAGGCACCGCCAGGGAGTAGCCGCGTCGCTAGTGGCGACGTTTGTAAACTACTCCATTGCAATTGGCTTAGGATTCGCTGGAACAGTGGAACATTATACCACGAAAAACAGAGTTCCGGGCTTTGACACCACGGAAATCGGTATAAGAAACGCTTTAAGAATGGGAGTTGGCTTGGCAGGATTTGGGGTGGCGGTAGCAACTTTCTTTGCTGTTTACGAGGTGATGATGAGCAGGAGGTCCACGGAGGATGAGAAAGTTTGACTGTGAAAGGCACTGAAAAGGCAATAAGTTGGGAGAACAACGACGGATCGAAGGGTTTTAAAGTAATGCAACGAAGTCGTAAATAGTGAAAAGAAGAGTACCGGTGAGAAGGCAATTGGAGCCAAGCAATATACTATATATTCAATTAACCATTGGTATACATAGAGACAAATAAATGATGAAACGAAGTCAACTAGTGATTGTCAATAACTTGTACACGATGAATCTGCCACCATAATTAACGTATGTAATGGTCAACGGATTAATAGTGTGTTGAATACAGTTTGTATATATCAGCATTAAAGTAAGTTATAGTTTAGAAATGGGTAAAGGTGTTGACTTTGATCAATGGTGCCTAAAGAGTTCGTCTTATACTTTCTGGGGTCTGTGTGGCATCAGAATGTCACTTTTAAGTGGTGAATACTTAACATCGATCATTGTAAATGTTACAATCTACACACTGTGCCATACGGAACAACTCTCTTTTCCAATGGAAGGATCTCTTGTTGTGACAGTTAATGGTAGATGGACCAGATAAGAACAGGCATGGTGACTACAGGCTAACTCTTGAAGGGATAATTTAATGAACCACCCAAATCGACATTTTCTACAATGAAATTAAACCTTCGAGAAGTAATAAAAGCCTCTTTGGGCATACGTATTTATATTTCTAAGTTTTTTTCATACATTTCTGCCACCTTCAATCACTCACACCTTCAATAATAACCTTAATAACGTCAGTTCTACCTTCCTTGACCAATTCGAAAGCTTTCAAAGCATCGTCGAATTTGAATCTGTGGGTAATTAATCTTTTGACATCAACCTTGCCCTCAGCTACCAATTCCACGGCAGTAGGATACACTCCAGTAGAGTATCTGATACTTCCAGTCCAGTTCAATTGTTTAACCAAAGCATCAGTGACAGGAAAGTTGACAAATTCTTTCCCCATTCCTGCCTGGACAAACCTCCCTTCTGGACGAGCTAAAAACACCCCTGTTTGAATACAAGGTTCAGCACCTGAAGCTTCCAATATCACATCAGCGCCATGAGCATTTATATTGAACATTTCTTTGATTTCACTAGAAATTCTGACAGCAAATTGTTCAGGAGATTCACCTTCCGCCTTGAAAGGCATTTTATAAACACCATCAGCGCCAAAAGTCTTTGCAAACTCCAACCTTCCAACAGAAATATCAACCCCAATGACTTTCTTAGCTCCATAAGCTTTAGAAACCGCCTGACACAACAAACCAATGGGGCCGCATCCAAACACTACCACAGTATCGGTAGCCTTTAATTGAGCTCTTTTAGCTATTTGTACGGCGACACTGACCGGTTCAACCATCGCAGCTTCTTCCATAGTCATTGTGTTGGGAATCTTGTACACGTAATCATAATCAACAGTATAGTACTTGGCTAAAGTTCCATCATCTGGGGGTGTAGCAGCAAACTTCATATCTTCACAGTGATTGTATAAACCATCACGGCAATGAGAACAGAATCGACAAGGTACCCCAGGTTCGATGGCAACCCTATCTCCGACGCCTATTGCCGAAGGAGGTACTTCAGCTCCAGTTTCTACCACCGTTCCACCACTTTCATGGCCCAACACCATATCATCGCCAGCCTTCAAGATGAACTTTCCAATTCTGCCTTTTTGCCAGTAATGGACATCGGAACCACAAATCCCAGTGACTTCGATGTGAATTCTTAATTCTTTTGGGCCTAGAGGTTTCAAGGGCCGGTCTTCGAATTGTACGTTTTTGACTGATTTTAAAACGAATGATTTGTTCTGCATTGTGTGAATTGTATATGGATGGATAGTTCTATTGGGCAAAATATCAGGGAGAAACTTGCTCTGGAGTAAATACTACTTCCAACTCAATAGCGATGAAAACAAGTTAAAATGGGGCGAAAATCAAGCAAAATTAGACAATTCTAGTTCTAATAGGTTGAATAATCCTGACGGTAATTGAAGTCTCATCGATGACTTAAATACTTAAATACTTAAATACTACTCCAACATTTCACCCCCTTTGACACGACCAGTACACAGTCAACCTCAGTGCGAGGTGCAATCAATTCCGCAGCTACCTGGCTGCAAAAAAAACGCTCCGAGACTTCCTCCTTTGGTTATAAAGGCCCCGATCAGACTCTATGGCCTCATCTATGACTGTAGGGTACCAGGAGTTAAGTGATAGAGCCATTGAGTTGTTTCAAACAAAAAAAAAGCGGGTTATCATAGGTATAGCAGGTATCCCTGGCTCGGGCAAGTCTACTATAGCTCACAAGGTTAGTAAACTAATTAATCAGAGGGCCAAGTGCATAGTAATTGGGTTGGATGGGTTTCACTATCCACGCTCATACTTACAGAGTATGCCTGATCCCGAACAGGCGTTCAGGAGGCGTGGGGCTCCCTTCACATTCGACGGAGTTGCTTGCGTGAAGTTTATCGCTAATTTGCGATTCCGCGAGACTATTGCCGCCCCATCTTTTGATCATAAGATAAAGGATCCGGTGGAGGGGGGCACAGTGGTCAGTAGCGACTATGACATCGTGATTGTTGAGGGGCTCTACGTATTGTTGGACGAAGAACCATGGTCGGAAATTTCCCGTTATCTTGACGATTCTTGGTTCGTGAAGACCGATTTGCCTACTGCGAGGTCGAGAGTAGCCCGAAGACACGTCCAAGCGGGCATTGAGCTTAATTTGGCTAAAGCTTATGAAAGAGTTGATAATAATGATTTAATCAACGCAGAATTCATCTTGGATCATTTGATCCCTCCTATGTTAGAAATATAAGTCAATTCTGTCTCTACTGGTGGATAAATCTGACGAGGGTGTCTTACTCCGCAAAAAAAAAACTATTTAAGATGAGAGATCTCCTATTTTTTTTGTAAAATCTAAAAGTTACCATGCTTCATCAAGTTGCTGATTCTCCTGTTTTAAGCTTATTCTCATTGAAAAACCAAGTCAGTCTAGTTACTGGTGGTTCAAGAGGAATTGGTCTCGCTGCTGCTACAGGTCTTGCTGAGGCGGGATCTAATGTTGCAATCACCTATAATTCTTCGAGCGAGGAGTATATGAAAGAGGTTTCTGCTAGCTTCGAGAAGCTTGGAGTCAAGTTCAAAGCTTACAAATGTAATGTTGTCAACAAGAAGGAAATCACCGATACCGTGGATCAAGTTTTAAAAGATTTTGGACGTTTGGACGTGGTGGTACCTAACGCTGGTATTTGCATCCATGTTCCAGCAGAAGATTTCACTGAAGAAGATTACCACAAAACCGTCTCGGTCAATTTGGACGGAGCTTACTTTACTGCCCAAGCCGCAGCCAATGCCTTCAAAAAGCAAAAGAAACAAGGCACTTTGAATCAAGGGAAGGTCATTTTCACCGCATCGGTGTCTTCGACCATTGTGAACTATCCTCAAAAACAGGCTCCATATAATGCTTCCAAGGCAGGTTTAGTAAGATTGGCCAAATGTTTAGCCGTAGAATGGGTTGATTTCGCCAGAGTCAACGCTATTTCTCCGGGGTTCATCGACACTGATATGCTTGATGTTCATCCCAAGGAAAACAGGGATTTCTGGATGAGTGTAATTCCTGGTAAACGGCACTGTAAAACTCACGAATTAAAAGGTGCCTACGTCTTTTTAGCCTCTGATGCTTCTTCCTACGTTGTCGGGGAAGAGTTGTTCATCACAGGAGGCTACTCTCTTATTTAGACTAGAATATATTATAGAACTAAATGAAAATCACCTCTACATTTCAGGCGGCTATTTAAAAGTGCGGCAACCCGCTCAAAATCTCAAAGTTTAACCCCAGATTTTTCATGATGAAACATCTCCAAATGGGTCAGGAAGCGAACCAAGGTGAGGGTACACACGAGGATGAGATATCCCATCAAGAGTTAACTGAACCTGACGACGAATCGATCAGGTACACCTGTAACGAATGTAGAAGAAGAAGAGTAAAATGCTCGAGACACATACCAGCTTGCCAAACATGTTCCAAATACAAACGGCATTGTTTGTATGAAATACAGAATAGGACTCCGTTAACGAGAAAGCATTTGACAGAAGTAGAGCAAGAGTTGTCGTTGGTGAAAGCCGTACTCCTAAAGAGCTCTCCGGGACTAAACATCGAAGATTTGAAGAGCAAAATCAGAAATGGCGACAATTTAGAGGAGATTATTGATGAGATAATCCGTCCACTACCAAAGAAGAGAAAAGTGGAGGAATTCACAACTAACCCGACCATAGAACAAGTTGTTCTCGGGAACTCAGTTGATAGTAATGCTACTGTTGATGGTATTGCTACTGGGGCTGATAGTGACGAAGATTTTCAAATCATTCAGCTATTACCTCCTTCAATAAATTTGAATCCCACTGCTGTTGTAGATTCTATAAGGTCTAAGCCTAAGCCTATCGAAGTATCACCACTGTCTCAAGATACATATAACTGGGATGAACGAAAACAAGGTGATTTAGGTCAACCGGCAATCATTAATGGCATGGCGACAACAGAGTCTAATCTGTATTTGGGGGCTGCCTCCAGTGCTGCATTATTGAATATTGTTGGTGGAGGATTTTTCTTGCACGAGAAGCCTCATGATAAACAAGAGACCTCAGGGGTTACTACTTCTTCAGCTTCCAGAGAAATTACCGATAACAAATTAGAGCAGTACATAAATCAGTATTTTGAATTATACCATGTATCGTACCCCATTGTCCATAAGCATTTGTTTTTGGCTCAGTATAATCAGATAATATCCATACCCAGCAATTGGGAAAGCCTTTTATACATTGTTGGCGCCATTGGATCGTTTATGTCGGCGACAGATCCCAACGATAATGATGATTTAGCACTATTTGAGAAAGCCAAATCTAAACTATCCATTGACGATTTAGAAACTGGAAATCTAACCTTAGTCCAGACGTTAACATTGATGTCAAATTATCTTCAAAAGAGGGATCGTCCCAATAGTGGCTACAACTATCTAGGTTTGGCGGTGAGAATGGCTCTTGGTTTAGGGCTACATAAACAGATTGAAGACTCCAACGAAAGTCTACTAAATCAGGAAATCAAACGCCGAGTGTGGTGGTGTTTATATATCTTCGATTGTGGAGCTACCATTACTTACGGTCGACCATTGGGCATTCCCCTGGCAGGAATTGACGCTAAACTACCTTTAAATATTCTTGACAGCAAGTTAACTCCTAAGGTGTCCCAATTTCCTTTGGAAGAACTTCATCCCACCATTTATACTAGCGTGAGACTTCAATCGTTGTTCCACATATTCAGCAATTCCATCTATGAGAGGATCATCAGTGACCCTTTTCCATCTACAGAGCGACTATTACAGTGGGATCAACAATATTTACAAAGATTCGAAAGTCTAATACCTGACTACTTCAAAGAGGACCAAATTGTCCCTCAACCGTTCAAGCTAGCTCATCTTGTGATACACTGGAGGTATAAGAACTTGCGAATTATCATGTATCGAACAATTCTTTTAAGAAAAGTAATTCTTAACCCCAAGAATACCTTTGAAGACAGGTTTGAGACAAAAGCGGGACAAATATGTTTGCAAGAATGCAATTCTACAATAACCACCATGTTCAATTACTGGAGCTTGAACAATAATCCCAATAGAATGCAAGCTTGGTACAGTTTATATTTCTTGATTCCAGCAGTTGTAATGCCATTAATCTGTTTAAGAAATGATCCTAATTCTGTTAATAGTGATATGTGGAGATCCAACGTCAATCAAGCTAAACAAATCATTCAAAAGATCATGATCATATGTCCCCCAGCAAAGAGAATCCTAAACTTAATAGAGTCGCTAGGAGGTGATTACCTTTCCTTTCAGGATTTGAATTTCAACAGCACTGACGAGAGTCCCGGCTCTCAGCTACTCCAATTACATCACATGCTTTGGCCGGGGTCATTCGATATCGAACAACAGTTTAGCCTATAGCATCACTATCATTGTCGTGGAGAATTTCCGAAGCTCAGAGTGCACCTGTTCCTCCGCATTTCGTCGCTCAGTCCTTGGGGTGGTTCCGCACCTTATTTTTTTCCGGCTCCCTGTCAACCTGTTACCCCAGAGTTTGATTTCCACAAAGGAATTAAGCAGCTGGTCAGATATAAAAAATGGAAATTCGCTAATACTCTACTTAGATCAAATTCAGTAATGTCCCTCAATAGAACACCAGCTCCCAAGCTTTCCAATAGCGTTTTTGAAATGTTTTCCATGAAAGGAAAAGTCGTCATCATCACTGGCGCTAGTGGAGGCATTGCTGCTGAAGTCGCCAGAGCGTTGGCTGAAGCTGGGGGCAACTTGGCGTTATGGTATAACAAATCTACTCATGCTATTGAATTAGCTAAAGAACTTAGTGAAAGGTATGGAATTGAGGCTAAGACTTATAAAGTCAACGTTAAATCATGGGATGAAGTCAATAACGGTGTATCTGAAGTCGTGAAAGATTTCGGGAAGTTAGATGTCATGATTGCAAATGCTGGTATTCCAGCTAAAGCCAGTGTGTTGGATCAAACATTGGAAGAATGGCACGATGTTATCGATACCGACTTTAATGGGGCTTATTACTGCGCCAGAGCGAGTGGCTACGTATTCAAAAAGCAAGGATATGGGAACTTGATCTTCACTGCTTCCATGTCGGCCCATATTGTCAACCTCCCTCAGTTGCAAGGATGTTATAACGCAGCTAAAGCTGGAGTGTTACATCTTTCCAAGTCGTTGGCTGTTGAATGGAAGGATTTCGCCAGAGTTAACAGCGTGTCCCCAGGGTATATTGATACTGCCATAAGCGGGGACTGTCCTGCGGAAATGAAGAACCAGTGGTTTGACAAAATCCCGTTAGGCAGAGACGCTGATCCTAGAGAATTAAAGGGGATCTATTTATATTTGGCCAGTGACGCTTCCACTTATACCACCGGTAGTGATTTCAGTGTCGATGGTGGTTACTTAGCTCCATAGAATATACATTGTAGTTTAGTTTTTTTTTTGTTTGTCTTTGTTGTGTGTTTAGTTTAGATATTTACTTTGACGATATAGTCTGAAGGGATCAGTGATATGGATGTTAGCCATTACTTCAACATGACTGGATAAACTCACTCTTCGTCGAGATATCCTACGATAGATAATTTAATTCCGTCAAATATGCATTGTACATTCCTAAACTATATCGTCCCGCCTTTCAACATGACGGGATTCCGTCTTGAGGTCATTCGACTTAAGCCCACCATCGCTCAGAGTAACCTCGAGCGACGTTCCTTCACCATCAAGAAGTCTAGATATCTCTTCAAGAGAATACCCTTTTGTTTCAGGATAGAAAAAAAACATATTAGCAGTTCCAAACACCAAAACCACAACAAACACAAGATAATACTTCCAGCCAATCTTCTGCAAAGCGATAGGATTACAAAAGTTAGCTACCACCAAGGCAGCGTAGATTGAGAACAACTCCACACTAACTATCTTCGACCTGATGATCGTAGGACTCATCTCTGAAGGATAAGCAAACAACAAACATGTCATTGCTATATCATAGAAACCATTAAAGATAAATACAAATGCCACCACGGCTTTCCCTGCCTCACTAGAGCCAGATATTTCGAATCTGGCCGACAACGCTGTCCATATAACAAATGAAATCAACATCCCACACCCCGACGTCAAGAACAATGTTCTCCTCCCCAAATTGTCCACTACTAACGCCCCACCGGTTGCAGCGAAGAAGTTGAAAATTTGCAATATTCCATTAATCAATGTTTGCAAAGTCACAGTAGTGATTCCAATGGAGTCTAAAATAAGACTCAAGTAATAACTGACAACAGAGATACCGTTCCACTGCGCAAACACTCCTAATGTGGCAGCAATGTAAGTCCTCTTTCTGTTCCCAGGAGTAGCAATTAAATCACTCCATTTCGAAGTATTACTCAATTTATCAAGCTGTATTGCTGCCACTATTTCCGCCAACTCCACCTCCACCAACTTGGAATTAACATCACCACCAGCGTGATGTTCAATCAATATTTCTTTAGCCTTGTCGTATTTTCCTTTAAGAATTAACCATCTAGGACTCTCGGGAACAAACCATAAGAACAATATTTGCACTATGGGATAAGCTGCTTGTAAAATGGTAGGGACTCTCCATGACCACGAGTTGTTGTAATTTCTTGTACCAAAGCATGACCACGAAGCTAAAATTGCCCCAAAGTAATAGAAACACCAATATAATGCCGTAATTTTCCCTCTAAACGAAGGATACGACAATTCTGCAAGCAACAATGGTGCCGGCTGAACCACGAGCATTCCAGCAGCCCCAACGATAATTCTAGATACTACCAATTGGGCTCGTCCAAAGGCAGAGGCTTGAATAATCGTGGCAATTATAACTCCAATTAATCCTAAAAGTAAAGTCTTCTTCCTCCCCAAGTAGTCCGAACACCACCCAACAATGGGGAGAATCGCCACACAACCAATCTGCTGTCCCCCACCAATAAGACCGAGCATGTTGCCTTGGGGATAGTCAAAATCTTTCTTCCATTCGTCCAAACTGAATAGTCCATTCAACAAAGAACCGTCATATCCTGCTACTGCCCCCGACAAAAGAGGCACAATGATGATTAAATTCAATTTCAAAAGGTGAGGCACCTTGTACCACGGTTTACCGTGATGTGGTAACACTTCAGCAATAGCTGGCCCAACAATCTCTTCTACCGGAACAGGCTTGAATAACCTCATGTTGTATCTATTGTTTGTATATACTATAAACGACTCCGAAGAAGAATCTGACATATTTATATAAATTTCTTATGGGGGGTTATAAATGGAGACAATTGCCAGATATTCGATAATCTAATTACCCTCCAATTGGTAAATAAAAAAATCTTCCATCAGTCAACCTAATTCTCAACAGTCCGTCACACAAAGAGAGGTGCCACGCCAGATCTGGGGCATATCTAGGTGTCCTTTACATAGTTATGCGTGTCCATTACAGCTTCTAATGAAATGTGGGGTAACAATTCCGAGTAGGAAATTCTAGCGATTGCGGAACCAAATTACCGTTTACGGTACGCCGTCTCCGATACGGGGATAAGTATGAAGATTATCACCTTTGGAAACAAGGGCCACAAGCTACTAACATCTAAGAGTTCTATATATTGTAACCTATAATTTATTAGTTTTCGAAATCTTCTATAGAAGGGAAAACTCGATTTCTTAATTGTTCTCCAAACAATAGTAAAATAACAGAGCAGATAAACCCTAGCCAATATATAAAGGCACTGATCGTACACGCCCATCCAACACCCACTGTATTAATCTGCAATAGAACAGTTCCATTGGCCACTGCGGCGATGACGAACCGTGAAAAATAGCTATTGGCGATAGCGTCTGACACCATATGAGGAAACCCATCAATGGGGTACGAATTGAGGTTGGGTAACGCCATACACTGGGAAAACCCATTCAAAATCATCATTATCACTGGTAGTACAATTCCACCAAATTTCTTCTCTAAACTCCATCCATATAGTAAAATTGTAATGGGTGATAACAACCCCAAAAATGCTAATGACATCCTTAAACGATCTTCTGGGACTCGTCTGTTTCGTAGCTTCTTATACTTTTTAACCATATGGTCGGATAGTCTGCCACCGATAATGGTCCCCACCATCATTCCTGCTCCAGGAGCAAGATAGAATAATGATACCAAGACCTTAGACTCAATCTCAAATCTATCCTTAATGACATAGGATATGGGAACCAATATACTGAACATTCCGTATAGAACTGCACCAGGAGCAACACCGCTGATCAAAATAGGGAGATATCTAAATGCATACAATGGCATAAGGGGATTGAACGTGAAGAACTTGAACTTTTTCCCCGTGGCTATCCTATATTCAACCAATTGGATGTTTACGCCAGTTTCCTTGAGGAAAAACCATGAAAGAAAAAAAACCATTGCTCCCATAGAACCAAGCAATAAAAAGATTGTACGCCAATTGCTAAAATGAACGATTACCCCTCCAATAACAGCAGCAATAGCTAGTCCCACTTGTGAGCCAATTAGTATGAGTCCTGTTGCGGTTCCACGCTCTTCTGGCCGATAGATATCACTTACAACTTGCGAACCAATACTGAAATACGCCGTTCCGAATATCGCCATTAAGGCTCTGAATACGTAGAACATAGCTAAGTTTTGAGACTGGCTCACAATATATGAAGTTATGGAATATCCTAAAGAACTGAAGATACCTGTATATCGTCTTCCATAACTGGTCGAAAGCGTGCTTACAATCAAAGGCGAAATGGCCATCATGACACAATAAACTGCATTGGACAAATTTATAATTGCTCCAGTAGTATGGAATTCGTCAGCTATCTCCGGAACCCCTGGGAGAAACATGGTTGTGCTAATCGGAGAAAGGAAACATGCAATAATGATGATACATAAGTATAGTCTTTTTTGACGGTTGGTGAATCGGTCATACTTGTCCACTACTTTTTCTTCACTGGTCACGATTGGAGCCTCTTGCACCGTCGATGAAACTTTCTCCTTATGGCTCATCAATCAATCGCCAGTTTCCCAGGGCATCCATCTATTTAAGATTCATTGTAGTGTCTTATTGACTTCTCTTTTGGGAATAGGATCAATGAGTGCTCGATTCCGAGATCTTTCGCTAAAATTGACCATGGCCGTCAATGCCCGTTCTGGTGAATAACGTTATCGACCGCGTAGTTCCTGCAAACTATCTAGACATGAGGGTTAGCACCGAGGACCCGTTATATCTATTGACGTCCCGTTTCATTGTTGAGAAATTACCGAGAAATGGCCGTATTCAGCGGGAAAACCAAATGTCGCAAGCGACAAGGGGGAGTGGGAGTGTAAATACAGTCCGTGTATTGTTAATATAGAATAATTTGACGATTATAAATCTTTATCAAACACATCAATTGCGGCTAGTCGTTCACCTAAACCGGGATGGCTCAAAGAATAAATGGCATACAACCAATCTGTATTCGTGGCAGACAAGTTTTCCGACTCTAGTTTCACTAAAGCATTGCTTAAAGATTCCCTATAACCATTGTTGGCGGCAAACATGTAAACCCAAACCCTTCATAAAATTCTGAGGATTTGTTAAAACGATAAAAAGCTCAACAAACCGTAAAAAAGCAGAAAAGTAAAAAAAGGCGGCAAATAAATATACTCTATCAAAATTGTTTGATCGATAAAACTTAATCTTTAATTCAGACACTTCGATGTAACATTAACAGGGTACTAAACGAAATTAACCATGATGACTGGATTTTAAATCCTCAATAGCAATTTTTTAAATTTTAGGGCGGATTCGCACCGGCAGACTTTTGTCCCTTTCGTACCAAGCTGGTGGGAAATTTATTTTGTTTCGATGAGAGATTTTAGTTTACGATTTTAATTCATATACAAAGACTCTACTACTGGCTCTAGAGCGTCTTCATTATTTATGAAGTACGTGGTTGTCCGCTACCAGTTGCGTTATGATTGACAGCTGGTGCCATTATCTCTACAAGTAAGCAATATCAAGACTCCAATTGAGTGAAATTCATATTGAGCTCAATGCGACATTCATTATGGTGAGTTATACAATTTGAAACCACTCGTCAAACCCGATTTGTAACATATCACCCCACGGTCTAATTCACATTCCCTGCACCAGAATGTACCACTGAAATCATCTGGAGTGCCAAACTCAGTAAATAAGGTTTTATTTTAAATCTTGGATAGCGAGACTTGGCGATATTACCACGGAGCACGACCGAGGGCTAGGGCGGGTGGTCTCAGGCAGTGTATTCGTCCGGACAATACTACGAAATCCTTGTCCCCAAGAGTTTAGGAACTTACGAACCATTTATTGGCACTCTAATAACTCCTCTCCCGAAGTCTACAACGCTACTTTCTTGGATGAGTGTCTCAACTGGGGGATTCAAGGCAATCTAGAACTAAACCGTAATCATTCTGGCAATTATAGACCTTCGACTTTGGTATGACTCAAGCAACCGAACTTTAGATTACGTTGTGATGCTAACGTAGTTCGAGCCAGAAGCGGTTTTGGCCGGTGCTTAGATTATACGAAATTAACCTTTAACTATACGCATCTTAGACTAAAAAAACGAACGTCGATTTATCTGCAAACAAATCCACCAGTGATTTATTGGGCTACACCAAGTTTCAGGTTATTTTTTGACCTTCTGTAAATGCATGTAGCGGGGATTACAGGCGATCTTCAACTATAGCATGTCCCCGAACCGCAATTTCACCGCATTGTCTCGGGGTAGCCGAAGTGTCACCAACCATCGAAAAATATTTTACGATCACTAACGAATGCAACAAAAGTGGCAACTCCAAGAATTTTGCGCTAATTTTAGGAGGTCATTGAAGTAGTTTCAGCCCTTGAAACGGCTATATCTGGAAAGAGTTAGATATTGTATACACACTGAGGCGGTTTTATCACATAAACGACTTGTGGAAGACAATTAACGCCGCATTTCTTATTCAAAACACGAGTGTTACACTACGAATTTCGTATTTTGTAAGGTATGATTTGAAACTATGCATTTCTTATGAGATTATTCCCTGTAAATTAGCCTCCATACTTTTGTTTATGACCGAAGAGCGCATACACAATGCATTGTGTCTAATGGCATAGACCACTTTAGCCAAATCTTTGAAACGGTCAACCATGCCCCAGTAGTTGAACTGACTAGAATAAAGGGTTGGTTTTGTACGACATCCACTTAGCTGCAAGTGTCTATTGCTGAACATTGTCCAGCGATTTTAAGGTTATGAAATTGTTCTATGTCGTATCTCTCCGATGGGGTTTATTTTTTCCACCTTGATTGGTTGGTGGCATCTGGTTGGTAGCTCATCAAGGCTAACGGGGAGTCACACGGATTACGGATTCATAAGGCGAGAAATCTCTATAAGTAATTGTTCTGTCCCTTTTCCCTGTAGCCAGTAGATTCAAAAGTTTTGGTTCCGGATTTCTGCATCGAGAAATGAAGTTTTCATTGACGGAACTTATAACCGTACTTGCTTTGGTTGTGACTACCAATGCAGTGGATATAACAGAGGATAGAATCAACCGTGGAACCATTAGTTTAACTGTTGGTAACTATCACATATTTCCTGATGTATATTGGTCGATTATCGACAATTCTTTAACCAGCATTGTTGGTAGCGTTAATAATGAAGGTTCACTCTTTGTTTCCGCTGAAAACAACTTTTTGTTTGGATTGACTGTTGATATCGGTGGGTTATTGGGGACAGGAAGCTTCATCAATTCTGGAAATACTGCATTTAATTCCAGTAGAACCCTTTTCGCTCCAACTTATGATATCGACGTCAGTACCTTCAGTAACACTGGGAATATGTGGTTTGGTGCAGATGGCTCCGTCGGCATTCCAACTATGTCTGTCACTGCTGGAGACTGGACCAACGACGGTTTAATGGTCTTCTCATTAGCTAGCAGAAGTCAAGGTAGTGTAACTTTAGGATCGTTGGGAATACTAGGCACTGCAGAAATCACTAACGATGGTACTATTTGTTTGATCAACCAAGCTTATCAACAATCCACCGGTATTGAAGGAGACGGTTGTTTCGACATCGGCCCCAATTCCAACGTTTACATGTCTCCTTCAACTTTGGGTTTGACAAATGGGGTTTCTTCTGGTCAAACATTTCATATGAGCTCCCCCAGTTCTACGATCAGAGCGGACGCACTTTCCGCTGATCAAACCTTTCATGTGTCGGGGTTCGGATTTGGGAATGTCGTTGGAATTAACATCCCAATTGTCAGTAGATCCTACTCGGGTGATACCTTAACCATCACTACTGGTATATGGCCCTTTCAGTACACAACTTCTTTTGTTATTGGTACCGGATATGTTCCTAATTTGTTTCAGACTGTGTCTTCCACCTATGGGTATATTGGAAGTAGTCTTCCATTTTTAAATGCTGTGACTTATACCGGACCAGTTCCTGCATCTGCTGCTAGACCAAGTAAGTGTGCAGCATGTTTAGCTTTTCCTGAAGTGCCGGGTATTGACATCGATGTGAGTTCCAGTTCAAGCGAATCAAGCTCTGAGTCCTCCAGTGAGTCTTCGGACTTATCTTCTTCTAGTGAGGAATCTAGTTCATCTAGTGAGGAATCTAGTTCGTCAAGTGAAGAATCAAGTTCATCTAGTGAGGAATCCAGTTCATCTAGTGAGGAATCTAGTTCATCTAGTGAGGAATCAAGTTCATCTAGTGAGGAATCCAGTTCATCTAGTGAGGAATCTAGTTCATCTAGTGAAGAGTCTAGTTCATCTAGTGAGGAATCCAGTTCATCTAGTGAGGAATCTAGTTCATCTAGTGAAGAGTCTAGTTCATCTAGTGAGGAATCTAGTTCATCTAGTGAGGAATCCAGTTCATCTAGTGAGGAATCCAGTTCATCTAGTGAGGAATCTAGTTCATCTAGTGAAGAGTCTAGTTCATCTAGTGGAGAATCAAGTTTATCTAGTGAGGAATCTAGTTCATCTAGTGAGGAATCTAGTTCATCTAGTGAAGAGTCTAGTTCATCTAGTGAAGAGTCTAGTTCATCTAGTGGAGAATCAAGTTTATCTAGTGAAGAGTCTAGTTCATCTAGTGAGGAATCAAGTTCATCTAGTGAGGAATCAAGTTCATCTAGTGAAGAGTCTAGTTCATCTAGTGAGGAATCCAGTTCATCTAGTGAGGAATCTAGTTCATCTAGTGAAGAATCTAGTTCATCTAGTGAGGAATCAAGTTCATCTAGTGAGGAATCTAGTTCATCTAGTGAAGAGTCTAGTTCATCTAGTGGAGAATCAAGTTTATCTAGTGAGGAATCTAGTTCATCTAGTGAAGAGTCTAGTTCATCTAGTGAGGAATCCAGTTCATCTAGTGAGGAATCTAGTTCATCTAGTGAAGAATCTAGTTCATCTAGTGAGGAATCCAGTTCATCTAGTGAGGAATCTAGTTCATCTAGTGAAGAATCTAGTTCATCTAGTGAGGAATCCAGTTCATCTAGTGAGGAATCTAGTTCATCTAGTGAAGAATCTAGTTCATCTAGTGAGGAATCCAGTTCATCTAGTGAGGAATCTAGTTCATCTAGTGAAGAATCTAGTTCATCTAGTGAGGAATCCAGTTCATCTAGTGAGGAATCTAGTTCATCTAGTGAAGAATCTAGTTCATCTAGTGAGGAATCCAGTTCATCTAGTGAGGAATCTAGTTCATCTAGTGAGGAATCAAGTTCATCTAGTGAAGAATCAAGTTCTTCTAGTGAAGAGTCGAGTTCATCAAGTGACTCAACATCAAGTGAGGAATCGAGTACGGCTTGTCCTGAATGTACTGAATACACTACCACCTTCACCACGACTGACTCGGACGGACAGGCAACTACTGAATCCGGTATTGTTATTGTCACTACCGATTCTGATGGTCAGTTGACTACCACTACTGATATTATCGGTGACTGTCCTGAATGTACTGAGTACACCACGACTTATACCACTACGGATGATAATGGTGCTGCAACTACTGAATCTGGTATTGTTATTGTCACTACCGATTCTGATGGTCAGTTAACTACCACTACTGATATCATTGGTGACTGTCCTGAATGTACCGAATACACTACCACCTTCACCACGACTGACTCGGACGGACAGGCAACTACTGAATCCGGTATTGTTATTGTCACTACCGATTCTGATGGTCAGTTGACTACCACTACTGATATTATCGGTG
>JAJMSJ010000051.1:0-34009 GCA_030578535.1 Yamadazyma tumulicola
GGGGGGGGGGGGGGGGGTGGTGCGGGCTGGGGGGGGGGCCGGGGTGGGGGTGCAGGGGACCAGCCGCTGTGGCTGGAGCTACTCCCGTCGCCATTGGGCTCATACACCGACGTCTGGATCGCTTCTTCGTAGGTTGGCGGTGGATGGTCTTTACTCATGATGTGGAGGGAGCGCGAAATATTCATGATTTGGTTGTCGGAGCGCCAGAGTATGTATTGGGTGGGGGGAGCGACGATGGAGGGCGGTGGTGGAGGGGCCCAAAGTGGAGGGGACCAAAGTGGAGGGCGATAGATGGTACTAACCAGTAGAATTCGGCGTGGGCTTCACCACCTTTGGCGTGTTGTTCTTTGTGTTGGGAGTGATGACGTTCTTTGATCCAGGGTTTCTTGCCTTGGGGAACATCCTCTTTGTCGTGGGGATAGTGCTTATCATTGGTCCCCAGCGAACGGTGAGGTTTTTCAGTCGTCCTACGAAACTCCGGGGAACCGTGTGCTTTGTCGTGGGGATCGGGCTAATTTTGATGAAGCGAAGCTTCGTGGGGTTTGCTATTGAGAGTGTGGGGATCCTAGGGCTCTTTGGCGACTTTTTTGGTACGATTGTGACGTTCTTGCGGTCAATTCCTTATATTGGTGATGTTTTGAGTAGTCCGGTGATAGCGCCGACGATTGACCGTTTGGCGGGGATAAACACGTTACCGGTGTGAGGAGGTCGTGGCAGAGTGACGGAAGGATGGGGCGTGGTGAGAAGGGAGATTGTACTAGAGGAGTGAGCTTAGGTTGAGGTTGGTGGTGTAGGCTTGTAGATTAGGCTGATCGTGACTGTGTACTAGTAGACTGTACACCAGTAGACTGTACACCAGTAGATTGTACACTAGTAGATTGTACACTAGTAAATTGAACTAGTTAGTATATACATAGAAGTGGATTTCAGGCTCTTTGATTCAAGTGGTTACTCTAATCTCTTACTAGAGAAGTTAGGCTTCGTTCATGGCTGTTTATTCTAGAAACTGGAACGAAATTACCTCTATTTTGAATCTTGATTTGCTTACTTCAACGTAATCCGTCATAAGACCTCGCTGAATTACAGGGCCTTCGTTCGCTTCGTGGCACCGTGAGCTCATGGTAAACCATGACATTAAACTTACCATATGTTGCAAGACAGTTTTACCTCGGTAACATCGTTCAAAGCCCATAGTATTCACTGACAAAGTTGACTCCCTGGCGCCGAGCGATGGCTTGACAGTGGGAAATAAGCCCAGGGGGACCACAGCTCACAATAACGTCACCCCCGAACTCTTCGAGGGAGGGCCGCCCCACGGAGAACTTAGGAGACGAAGGAGAGATGGAACTCAACTCTACACCATCTTCCGTAGTATCGGCACCAGTGACGTATATGTGCCAGTCATGGCCCACGCCGAAGTGACGCAACACGTCTAAGTCTTCCGTCCGCCGGGTGACCCACACCACGGTGAAATGGGGCGGCGACGGCGTGGTGAGGTGGTAGATGACGAGGGAAAGGGCAAAGCTGACGCCACTTCCACCCACCACCACGAGGGGCTCGCGGTAGCTGCCCAAACTGACGTGGGAGTTATAAGGGTACGACACGAAGTAAGGGGCGACGACGGGGCGCAATCGGTTGCGGTTATTGACGACGAGGTGGATGGTGCGGTGGGGGGTTTCCCCTTCCGAGAGGGGGGCATCACGGCGGTGGAGGGCGTTGTCGTCAATGAAGGTGAAGGGATGGGAAGGCCCAAGGCGCCCCCACCACCATGACGCCACCGCCACCCGAACGTGGGACCCGGGGAGCGTGCCAGGAAACTCCGGCGGTACCTCAAGCGACATCACCGTGAGATCCCCGTAGGCGACGACGTCGGTCGCCGTTGTGACGTGGACGTTGAACTTGGCCGCCACCTGAAACCCGAGAGCCGCCACGTTGATGACGGTGAGCCAGGGTACCCCAGGCCGAGCGTGAAGCGCCACCCCCACCACCATCGCCGCCACCGTGAGCTGGTGGATGGCGTAAAACACCCCGTAGTTCCAGCGACGAACCGGCTTCACCGATACCGCTGCCACCGCCGCCGTAGCAGCAAACACCGCGATCCCCACGGCGTTGGCAGGGACCATCGTCTTCTGCAACACCGTCCCCGTACCCGCCCACCGCACCACGAAGCCTACTCCGTGGATGACGGCGAGGGCCACGGTTAACCGCGCCACCCACTTGTGGACCCCCACCACGGCGACGTAATTGACCACGCTGGGCCGGAGGGCAAGGACGATGTCAATGGTCACCAACACGTATGCCGAACGCCCCAACCTCTTCAACACCGCCCCCACGTCGAGATCGGGGATGAAGGAGGCGAAACACACCGCCAATATCCCTCCCCAGATAACGATGTGGACCACCACCGGCACGCGTAAAAGCGGCTTTTGTCGGTGCAATCGCCGGGCATTGGCGGTGTGGAGGTAGACCACACCTCCATAGTAAGCTAGCGAGAGCCCAAGGAGCACGTAGCCCCATTTGATGTTGATGTAATGGTGGTCTCCATGGCGGAGCACTAGCTGAGACATTGGGAGGTTTCGCGGCGAAGAGCTCCCCCCGGGTATACGGCGGAGATAGTCAGGAGATAACCTCGAGGCGGCGATAAACGACGGAGGTACGTTGGAGTTGCCTAGGAATCGATAGTAGAGTTGCAATGACAGTGGCTCAAATGAAACAGCGGTGGAATGTAGTGCTTTGAAGACATGTGTCTGAAATTGTCCATTTAGGTTACTATCTACGAATATCCACCCCCTTATGAGCGATGATACGCCAGTTAATGCCGTTACATCTCCGGCTCAGTTCTCAGGATATGATGCCAATCGTCGTTAATAGTCTAAGCCACCAGACATTGACAATCCAATTATATATCCGCCATTACATCAGCAATTTCACCACAGAATAAGTATATTTTTGTCGATCATTACATCAACCTACTCTTTGTTCCACCACTGAAAAATCTCCTAAAATACCCCCTTTAAACCCTTTCTTCCTCCACAATAGAACTACCTGCCCTACCTCCGGACTACGGCCGTAACCCCCCAACTATTGTCTAGAAGTACCGGCACCAAAATCATCAAAGCCATCTGTGGTAGTTTTCTTAAAATAGTAATTCGCTCTCCATTAGTGATATCACCAAACCTTATTTGGTGGAACTCCATAATGAGATCACCTCGGTCGCAGAGCTCTCTAACACTTGCTGAAACAATAGACTTCAGTATCAGGGGCGCGGACAGTAATGTGAGACACATAATATCGACGATACGGAATCCCGTTAAATGGCCCCTGCAGCATGGCTAAACTACCCAGCATCCGCCTAAAGTTAGAGTTAAGCTTCGGAACGCTGCAGGCGAAGGAGCAAGCTATCGATGACTTGAGGTCACCGACAGACAGAGGGATGGGTCATTTGCTGTGTGACACCCTCTTGATGGTGACGATTATAAATTGATAACCAGAGAACCTAGCCTTCTCCGTGGTCAGTGGGTGCTACGAAGGAAATATCGCCGCCGTGGCTGGTCGTGAGAGGATAAACTCCGGCACGAACGCTAGATCGCTACCATCGGCGTCGAGGAATTGTCCGAGGTTTCCCGATGCCCCCCGGAGGAAAAAGGTAAAGCATTTGCCACATGCGCGACACGGGCGACACAAGAGACATCAGGCGGCTAGTGGTGGAAAATGCATCATCTTCCTTGCATAAAGTGTCTCACATACGCTACAGGGACAACCACTACCACCAGCAGATGCCGCTTACGTCAACAGCCTAGCCTCGCCATTCTCCTTCCCTCACCGTCGTCCCCTCCGCTGGCAGTTTCCCCTCGAGTCATCCCCACCAGAGAAAACGTGACATCATACCCCGGTGCGTCTGACGGACAATTACGAAACGCAAAACTATTGCGCAAGCGTTGTGTCTGCGTGTACTCAACGCTGACCTCGCTCGATGTCGCGATCCCACTGCAGTGTCGCAGAGGGGGACAAAAATACTTTAGACGTTGTGCAGCAGCGGTATTTTCAGACACAATTTATAAAGTATTTAAAACCCTCTCCTTGTCCACGATTATTATTGATTACAGTGATATAATTTCCACATCCCTTTACTATCTTAGCTATCAATCTATCAACTATGTATTCCAAGGAAGCAGCCAAGTGGAAGGCTTACCAGTTCTCCGACCCCTTTGCCACTTCCGCTTTCGTCGTGGCTAATAAAATTAACCAGATATACTGTCGCCCTGACTGTGACGCCGTCCCCAAGACCAATTTAAAGAACGAAGTCAAGTTTTTCGATAATGCTGCTGACGCCGCCAACTTTGGCTTCATTCCCTGTAAGCATTGTGACGCCAACGGCCAGTCGTTGATCGATGTTGAGTTGTTGATGCAATGCGTGACCAGTATCAATGAAAAGATTGGGTTCCTCAAACCATTGGTAGACGAGAACGAGGACTTGAACAATGTCAAGATCAAGGAGAATATCTTACTTTCGAAGAAGACCAATGAAGAATCAATTATAAATGTATTGGATAAGGGTAACTCGGGAAGTGACACAAAAAGACGTCAATCCATGCCTAATTTGAAGGCCATTGACTCGGTAAACTTGTCGAAGAACGATGGCGACCACTATCGATTGGTGGATTTGGCTTGTCGTCACTTGGCCTATGCTGCGGCCGTCAATTTATTCTTTCCCCAGAAGTTTTTGGAAGACGACAATAACGTGAGTATCGGCAAAGATGGTAAGAAGAAGAGAAGAAGAGGTGGAGTGTTGGGATTCAAAGAGTTGGCAGCCAAATCCAAATTATCAGCGTGGCATTTCCATCGTGTTTTCAAGAGTGTTACTGGCTTAACCCCTAAAAACTACGGTGACAAATGTAACGACTATTTGGAGAAGTTCAAAGATTCCAAGTACGTTAACTACAACAATCATGATAACTTCGAAGCTGACGAAGACTTAAATATGGTAAGATCAGACTCCTTACCCGACTTGAACAAGTACAATCTACCAACCAACCAATTATCGTTACCCCAACGCATCAATTCGCCGACGATGCAGCCAACACAGAATTTCCAACCCACACAGCCTATAGCCAACAACAACGCCAACACCACCAGTCTAGCACCACCCCAATATAGTAATAACTACCACCTAAACATACCCAACCAAGAGTTTGAGTCAGTGAATTTCGACTTGCCCGAATTGGCACAAGATATGGAAGTGAATGATGTATTATCTTCAGCATCAGGAGGATCGTTATCGGCGTCGTCTATATCATCGTTTACGCCCCCCAATGCGTCGCCTGAGGCGACGTCGTTGTTCAATTACGAAAAGCCTTTTTACAATACCATCAATATCCCTCCTCCAGATGTAACGAGTAATAACATCAACTACATTAATAAATTTGATTTTGAACTTGATGAATTTAACGATCTTTATGAATTTTTAACTACGGTATAATATATGGACTTACTCCAATCACTCTATCTCTTCCCCATGGGCACCATCACCTGGTACCCTCTATCAACACTGTCCTGCACCAAGTACTGTGGCTAAAAAATTAATTCAGGCAAAACAATAAATAACCACTATCTCTGCAATCCCTCTTTCCTATTTCGTCTTTCCTATCTTGTCGTTTCCAGCTTGCCCTTCCTATCTTGTCTTTCCCAACTTGTCGTCAGCGTTTCCACAAGAAGACAATCATTTCTTGTTCCCATTGTTGGTTTTCTCGTGTGTCGACCCTCGTCACTGGTTATTATCGGGGGGTGTATCTGTGTCTGCCTCGCTGTACTTCCATCATCCCGATAAAATCTTGGGTTTGCCTGGGGTGATATCCCTATTCCAGCCATCTTCCCCTACACACAACAGGTGGGTGGGCTGATGCGTTTTCCCCAGATCGTGTCCGGGTAACCACCGCCCCTCCCCGGATTTTACCTCCGGGGGTAACCCTGTGTCCGGGCGCAATTTTATATCCGGATATCTCCCCAGGGGTAACCCCCTAAAAGGGGCTCAATTTGATTAACTCCCTATTGTCTGGGATTAACTCCCTATTGTCAAGGTGTGTCATGATTGAGGTGAAACTGCCGACGTTACGTGGGCGACACTAATCAGGCAGGCGGCATTGTGTTTTGGGGAACATTGTAGTTTCACCTTCTATGCCGACCTGGAATTAGTGCATTTGTTCCATTGATACTTGTAACCTTTGCACGAGAAGGGATCTGTAGGACTATCTTAAGCTTTTGGGCCATACGTCATATTGCATTCGGTCCACAGTGGTATTATGTGTAGCACTACAGGCTCGAGCAGCCACCGCCACCAGCATCGACATACATCCCAGGGTCTTCGGGTGCATTGATTTGTCGGATTTCTATTAAGTAAGATATTAGGTAAGGAATTACCCCTTTTATGGGATCAATGGAGCCACGGGTTAAACCGATGGACGGAGGGGCAGTTTAACGAGGTAGAGGGGGCAGTGATGTCTCTGGTTGTGTTCCTAGTTGTGTCAGCAGTCATTGTTCTGTTGTTTCTGTCATTGATTTCAGGCCGTAGTTTCTGTCAGAAGTTTCTTCCGGTGGTTTCTTTCAGTGTTCTTGTCAGTAGTGTTTCTGTCAGTAGTGTCAGGTTCTGTTGAAATTTCAGTAGTGTAAGTGATTATTGTCAGAGGTGTTTCTGTCAGTGTTCATTTCAATATCTTAGAAGTTTCTGTCAGTAGTGTTCTTTTCGAGGTTTCTGTCAGAAATGGTAGTTGTTAACAGTCAAAACTCGACAATGACATCAGTTGAGGATTGTATGTCTGAGATGATATTACATCAGATGGTGAATCACAGATTGGAAGTGTCGTCTTTCAATGGAGCTGCAGACCATGGGGTGTCTACGGCTGTACGGAAGGAGAGATGAGCAGATATTTACTGAAATTAATCATAGTGACATTATAATGGCTTTATGTGTGTAGCTGAACTCTGATGATATGTATTCAATTTGTAATGGTACTACTTAAAATGGGCACATTGGTAATTTATGACAATTGAATCACTTTAGATGTGTCAAAACTGTCTTAGACTTTAGTAGAATTTACTTTAATATTGGCAGTGGTGAACTTATACGAATTGTACCACCCCCGTTCAAAGCTGATATCCTGAAAATTACATAGACAGTAGATTTATTACAATTGACTTTGGTACTAGCTTAAACGTGTGGAGAACGCTGTAGTTAATCTATTTTAGTAGAATTGACTTTAATATTGGCTGTGGTTAAGTTATAAGAATTGTACCACCCCGTTCAAAGCTGATATCCTGAAAATTACATAGACAGTAGATTTATTACAATTGACTTTGGTACTAGCTTATACGTGTGGAGAACGCTGTAGTTAGTCTATAAGAGCTGAATTTCAGTCGATCCAAAGCTGCCTGGCGAGACTCGTTTTGGTAGAACTGACTTTAATATCGACTGAAGTTTATAAGGAGACCACTATAGTTAACACATAAGTGCTGAATCGACTGGAGGCTAATCAAAACTGTCTTGAAGACCGATTCTTGTGAAATCAACTCAATATTAACTTCAAACATCTTATCTAAGTTCCATTATCAAATCAATAAGAGACTACTAACAGGACAATATCCCAATCAGTTTACAATTAGAAATGTTAATCTCCATAAGAATCATTCACATCAACTCTATTGTCACCAGTTCACGCCGCCATTACTAATACCCCAACGTAATCCCTCCCAAATTCCATTTTCAACCCAATGGTCTTCTACCTCATCTCATCGCAAACGGTTGACGACTTATCACCTTCAATTGCCACATAAGTTTCGTTTTAGTCATCGGAAGTGGCTCTAAGTTGCACCGACGGTGCGATTGTCCTTGCTCTTCCGCTCACCGGTATTGTTCGTTGCATCAAGTCGTTTTCCGACTTTCCGATGCCTCAGTTCTACTCAATTAGTAATCGTCCATTATATATCTTCCACCCTATTTCACACAATCAGTAACACGACATCTTGACCTCAAAACAGAAATGACAGGAGTAAACATCACCAGTTTAGACGGCACCAGTTTATTTCAGCCTTTGAAGGTGGGAAACGTCACCTTGAGCCACAGAGTGGCATTCCCTCCCACCACCAGATACAGATCCAATATTGACCATTCTCCCTCCGATTTGAACCTCCAGTACTACAAAGACAGGTCTCAGGTCCCTGGGACGTTGCTTGTGACAGAAGGGACCCATGTGACTCCACGTTTGGGGCTCTATCGTCGTGTTCCCGGTATCTGGAGCGACGACCACGTTAAGGCATGGAAGAAAGTCACCGACGCTGTTCACGACAACCATTCCTTTATCAGTGTCCAATTATGGGCTCTTGGCCGAGTGGCAGATCCTGAGTATATGAAGGAACTAGGAGTGGACTTGGTGGCTCCTTCGGGCGAGTTCTACAGCGAGGATTCCGCTGCTGCTGCTGCCAAAGCTGGTACCAAATTGAAGGCTCTTTCGGAGGAAGAGGTCAAAGACATTATTTTCAACGACTTTACTGTTGCTGCAAAGAACGCCGTAGCAGCAGGATTTGACATTATCGAGCTCCACGGAGCCCACGGGTACCTTATCGATACATTTTTGCAATCGACCTCCAATCACCGTGAAGATGGTTATGGAGGCAGCATTGAAAACCGTGCCCGCTTCATTTTAGAGCTCGTGGACCACTTAGGAGCCACGGTAGGACCAGAGAAAATCGCCCTTCGTATCTCTCCATGGGCCACATTTCAAGGAATGAAAGGGAAGGATAGCGAGGTGCATCCCTACGTTCAATTTGGCTATTTATTGAAACAGTTACAAGACCGTGCTGACGCTGGAAAGGGATTGGCTTACCTTTCGATTGTAGAACCACGAGTCAGCGGTTCTACCGATGTACAGGGGGAGATTACTACCAATAATCAGTTCATATTGGATATTTGGAAGGGGATTGTTTTCCGCTCTGGGTTGTACGTCTATGACGCCCCAGAGTTTAACACGTTACGTCGGGACATCAGTGACAACAGGACGATCACCGGGTTCTCCAGGTTCTTCATTACCAATCCTGATTTGCCGTTAAGATTGAAGAATGGCTGGGACTTGACTCCTTATGATAGAAGTTTGTTTTACAACAAAGGTGAAAACTGGGGCTACAACACCTGGACAAACCATGGGGTCAAGAGAGACCATGATGAAGCCGAGGAACGTGCTAGACATCCCCAGCCTATAGACTCCAAGGGATAGAAAGTAGAAGCATTTATAGATACAGATAAAGATACTGAGGTTTATATGGTCTCTATCACCTATTAGCGATCCCAAAAAACTAATCGGCACTGGTGGCTGTTGTAATTTGTTACAGCTTCTTTCCTTTGGCGGAGTCTCGTTCGTTTACGGCTTCGATAGTCATTTTCGATGACATACCGATATTTGATCTCAGCTTCCGTAGTCCAATTCTAGTGTATTCTTCCTCCGTGTTTCCTATCCTGAGCATGTGCACCATCTATCACCACATCTTCATTACAAGTCAAGGGCACGCCTTTTCTAAAGCTCAAAGTCCCTATCACTTGAAACTTTTCACTATGACTAAATATACCGAAATGGCCACTAATCCTTGTGTATTCTCCCCCTAACTTCCATATCCAGCACATACATCAACTGTCACCACACCTTCACTACAAGGCCCCAATCACGCCAAAAGCACTCACTTCTAAAGCTCAAACTGCCAGCTAACCAAACTTTTCCCTCTTAAGTCCTATATAACTACACCGAAACTACCCGAAAAAGTAACCCACCAGCACCAAACAGCGACCACCCTCACAAGATCGTAGAGCAACCCTCGTACGGCTATAGTTGCCCGTCCCCCACTTCCCAATGGAGTAAACGTCCAAGGGTTAAATTTAACCCTTCGGAAGTCTCCATGTCTGGTGTCTTAAATTTAGCACCACGACAAAACGTCACAAGGTGGTGGCAGTATAAGACCACCCACTACCACCGAGCCTCGCCCCGAGGAGTTACTCGTACGAAAGAACCCCGATGAGTAATGTGTCTTGGGCTATCTCCCTTATCTCCACTGTGTCTCATGTCACCGATTCCCGATTCGTCCCTTCGGGAGTTGCCAAATTCGTCGATACGCCGGCATCACCAACGACTTCCATCTCGTGTTCTTCCGACGCTGGCTCCATCTCCATCAAAACCTCAGTCTATCACTTCCTCCCACTCCTTCTGCTATTTCGTCTGCCGGCTCAGTGCTCTCGCCGCCCTCCCACCGTCAGTTTCCCTGCCACTAGCCTCAGAGTTTCGCACCTATATTTCGCTGCTGTCAGCATTTTGGCAAAAGCTAAGTCAGCCTCTCGACAATTAGTAATGTTACAATTAGTAATCTCGAAGTATATAAACACATCTAGTGCTACTCTACCACGACACAGAAGATAATGCCAGGAGTACAAGTCAACAGTTTGAAAGACACCGATCTTTTCCACCCGTTGAAGGTGGGAAATGTCACCTTGAGCCACAGAGTGGCATTCCCTCCCACCACCAGATACAGATCCAATATTGACCATTCTCCCTCCGATTTGAACCTCCAGTACTACAAAGACAGGTCTCAGGTCCCTGGGACGTTACTTGTGTCGGAAGGGACTCATGTTTCCCCACGGTTAGGACTTTACCGCCATGCTCCCGGTATCTGGAGCGACGACCACGTTAAGGCATGGAAGAAAGTCACCGACGCTGTTCACGACAACCATTCTTTTATTAGTGTCCAATTATGGGCTCTTGGCCGAGTGGCAGATCCTGAGTATATGAAGGAACTAGGGGTGGACTTGGTGTCTCCTTCGGGAGAGTTCTACAGCGAGGATTCCGCTGCTGCTGCTGCCAAAGCCGGTACCAAATTAAAGGCTCTTTCTGAAGACGAAGTTAAAGACATTATTTTCAACGACTTTACTGTTGCTGCAAAGAACGCCGTAGCAGCAGGATTTGACATTATTGAGCTCCACGGAGCCCATGGGTACCTTATCGATACATTTTTGCAATCGACCTCCAATCACCGTGAAGATGGTTATGGAGGCAGCATTGAAAACCGTGCCCGTTTCATCTTGGAGCTCGTGGATCACTTAGGAGCTACGGTAGGACCAGAGAAAATCGCCCTCCGTATCTCTCCTTGGGCGACGTTCCAAGGAATGAAAGGGAAGGATAGCGAGGTCCATCCCTACGTTCAATTTGGCTATTTGTTAAAGCAGTTACAAAACCGTGCTGATGCTGGAAAGGGATTGGCTTACCTTTCGATTGTAGAACCAAGAGTGGACGGTAACATGAATGTTCAAGGAGAAATCTCCTCCACCAACCAGTTTATATTGGATATCTGGAAGGGAGTCATTTTCCGTTCCGGGTTCTACGTCTACGATGCCCCAGAGTTAAAGACGTTACGCCAGGATATTAGTGACAACAGGACGATCACCGGGTTCTCCAGGTTCTTCATTACCAATCCTGACTTGCCGTTAAGATTGAAAAACGGCTGGGACTTGACTCCTTATGATAGAAGCTTGTTTTACAACAAAGGTGAAAACTGGGGCTACAACACCTGGACAAATTTCGGGGTCAAGCGAGAGTATGACGAGACTAAGGAACGTGCTAGACATCCCAAGCCTATCCGCTCCAAGGCGTAGGTCATGGAGCCATTTATAGTCGAATCCAGCAGAAATAAAGTGTCCTCCATCTAAATGTAAATGAACAAGAAGAGACACCATTTATAGAGTTATATGTAAGTTGTATGAAGAAATATAAGTCGTATGAAGAAGATCTCCGTCTTGTTCGTCTTACTCTTGTCTTCGTGCTATTTGTGTGGTGATGCTGTAGAAGTCAAAGAAAGAAGAAGTCAAAGAAACAAGAAGTCAAAGAGAGAAGAAGTCAAAGAAAGAAGAAGTCAAAGAGAGAAGAAGTCAAAGAAAGAAGAAGTCAAAGAGAGAAGAAGTCAAAGAAAGAAGAAATCTAAGAAAGAAGAAGTCAAAGAAAGAAGAAGTCAAAGAAAGAAGAAGTCAAAGAAAGAAGAAGTCAAAGAAAGAAGAAGTCAAAGAAAGAAGAAGTCAAAGAAAGAAGAAGTCAAAGAGAGAAGAAATCTAAGAAAGAAGAAATCTAAGAAGAGAACCTCCAGAGACAAAACCTGTCGAAAAGACCTCTATTAAACTCTACAGTTGCCAATGTCAAATACCAAAATATCTGAAGCACCTGCTTTCTTCAAATCGTCCATGATATTTCCAATGTTAGCCTTCTCCACCATAGACGACACCGCCACCCACTCTTCTGAATCGCCAGCCTTTGCCTCCAACGCCGAGATGGTGGCAGACCTCCTACCGGGAGTTATCTTCAACACCGTAGGTAAAATCGTCCGTGGAGCATTATAGTTACACAAGATGTATTTCTGAGCAGCCAACACCCCCTCGAACCTCAGAACCACAGTTTTCACCAACTCGGGGAATTTGGGGTTTTTGGAGCTGATCAAATGGGCGCTGGTTTCCAACAACGTGGCGATGGCTTTTAACCCAGCAGCCCTCATAGTTTCGCCACTCTCGACCAAATCAACGATCCCGTCGGCCACCCCCAAGGCACAGGAGGCCTCGACAGACCCTCCGACGTACCGCACACTGGTGGTGGGGGTACCGGTGGTGAAAGCTTCCAAATTGTTGAAATACTCCGACGAGAGTTTGGTAAAGGAACTGACTATCTTCTTCCCTACCAACTGCAGAGCGTCGTCGTAAGGGCCGTTCTCGGGAACCTGGATCTGCAATTTACATTTGCCAAACTGTAAGTCCAACAAGTCGTCGATGGAGTCGTACATGTCGGCCTCCATGATTTGGTCCAAGCCGGTGATGCCCAAATCACAGTTTCCTTCGCCGACAAAGATGGGAATGTCAGCCGCGGGCAAGAATATCAACGCCACGTTCAAGCTTGTTGACAATGCAATGTCAAGACGGTTACTGCGGCGAAACTGGATGTCACATCCTTTCAAAAGCTCACAGCACTTTTCGTACAATCGACCCTCTACTGGTTAGTAATGGTGTTGCTTTGGGTATTTCGCCGCCGTCTTCGAGCACACCATAGCTGGTGGTGGTGGCTAGCTTATGGAGCGGTGGTGATACGTACTTTTGGGAACGGCAAAGAGTAATCGTTCTGGTAGGTGGTTGACTAAGTCCATGGTGATTTTTCAAGATGACTCAACGTGCGATGAGGGACGATAATGGCGGTAGCGGGGGGGCCCTGCCGCGGGAGTCTACCGCGGGAGTCTACCGCGAGGGGGGGACCTCGACCGAGAATGGGCGTAGATGGACTCAAGATAGTGTACGATTAGTACTGTTTTTTGTACTATTAGTACTGTTCTTTGTGCTGTTCTTTGTACTGTTCTTTGTGCTGCTCTTTGTACTGTTGACTTTACTATTTTGATTCATCACTTCATTACTACGGCACTATCACTTTTACTTCATTACTTTAACATTACTTTGACTCATATACCTTATTACTTTGAGTACTACACTTTTCCATCTACTGTGATCTTTATACTCTTTGATACTTTTACCTTGACTGTTATTTGTACCGTTGACTACTTTCTACTTCGAAGTATTTGATCATTTTATAACAGTCTCATTGAAAGAACCTTTCATTACTGATTATTCTAAATCTACTGTTTGTATTAAATTGGCTTGATTACTTTCTTCTTCGACTTATACTTTGTCTTGTCTTTATAAATGCTGAGTTAATTACTTTGACTTCAATACCATGACTTTATTCTGAATGATATACTGAATACTAATAACTATTCGCTATTAACTAGTTTCTAGTAGTTGTTACTATTTACTATCAGCTATGAATGATATACTGATTATAAACCATTTCTAATTTCTATCGACTATTAGCACTATTTACTAATAACTATTGACTATTGACTATTTACTAATTTCTATTGACTATTACTATTTACTAATATTAACTATTGACTAATTTCTATTGACTATTACCAATAATTATTGACTATTACCAATAATTATTGACTATTACTAATAATTCCTGACTATTAACTATTAACTATTGACTATTAACTATTAACTATTAACTATTAACTACTGACTATCTACTATTAACTATTGACTTGACATCATCAATTCACTTCAACCAGCCTAAAACATTCCTTTCCACTTTACCATCTAGACTCTTTCTTCCACAACACTAGAAATTAAATACTATTAGCTATTTACTATTAACTATTTACCATCATCTCCACCCACAATCTGCCTCTCTTCTCCCCTCTACCACATTCCCCATTCAACTGTACATGACGCCCTTGTCTAGCGTCCTATCAGGGGACGTCCTATCGGTAGAGGAGTCGTTGGAGGTCACGGTGTCGTCGTCGACATCAACATCCTCATCACTATCGCTGTCGCTGGCGTCGCTAAAATCGTCGTGGCGAGAGCGGCCGCCGCCGGAGGAATAGCCTGGGGCTTCGTCAATAACCGACGGACGGGGGTCACGAGAGTCTAGGGAACTCCCCACGGCGTACCCCTTGCCACTACCGTACCAATACTTGTTGAACCCCCAGTCAATGAGAATCTTCGCCATGTCATAAGGACTAAACTCTGGCCACAACCTCTCTACAATGACAATGGAACACCCCGGCCCCACACTCTGCCACAACAAAAAGTCCGACAACCGGTAGGTGCCCGATGTCCGCACAAGCAACTCCAACGGAGGGGCTCCCCCGGTGTACAACGATCGGTCGATGGAACACTCATCAATGACAAAGTCCTCGCCGTTGTCGTCAGCGTCGACCGAAGCTCCCACCACCTCCCGCACCGCGGCGGTGATTTCGTCTCGCGACGTGTAGGGAAAGCACACATTCAACACCGCCCTGTGGTTGTTCCGAGTGATATCTTCCGCCTGGCGCAACAACTGCAACACGTCGGGCTGCAACAACGCCGTGTTGCCCAACACCCTGATTCTCACCCCGTACTGCTCGCACAACTCGCCGTGGTTGGTGATTTGCAGGAACTTCTGCTTGGCCAACTCCATCAACCACTTGACCTCGTAGCTCAGTCGCTTGAAGTTTTCAATCAGAAACGCATACACCGTCGCCTGTTCAACCCCTGCCTCGTAGAGAAGCTCCAACACACTGGCCATGCTTTCGAACCCCATATTGTGGCCCTCTTTTAGTTCGATGTTGTGGGACCGGGCATACCGCCGATTCCCGTCCATAATTAGTCCTACATGCTTAGGCACTGGGCCTGTTCGAATGATACCGCCGAAAATCTTTTTCGCCTGGCTTAAAACCCAGGAATACCCTGGAAACGTTGTCATCCACTGAGACATAATGCAATATCTGTGGACGATGAAGGTTTACCGTCGGTGGTGGCAACGGTAATTTGTCACTGCGTTAGGTCGGGGATACTGCAAGGAAGGTAGACTCCAATGCCGAGGAGGTATACTGAAGTTAAGAACACCAACCACAATTGATGATTTGGAAGAAGAAGACCGCACAATGACGGCGACGACGGCCACGCGCGCCAGCGGACCCACCACGGCACCACAGTCTCACCAGCCCGCCTCCCGCGATCTTCTTCACCGCCACCGACCTCCCCACCACCGTACCACCCTCACAACCGCACCACCCTCTCGCCAGCCCGCCTCCCATCTCCCGCGATCTCATCTCATCACTAAAAATTTGTAAGCAGACGCTGTTGTAGAAATGTCCAATCAAGATCCTATCGACGCCCCCGGGGACTACAGCGACGACTACCCCCAAGACACACCCCAGGAAGAGTTCATCTCCGCCAACGAGGTGGGGGAAGAGATCGTGGACTCCGAACAACCGATCCACAGCGATGACAATAGCGACGACGATATGGACGCTGACGACGATATCGTGGTGGACATGTCGAATAACTCCTGGACGTACTTCGACCAGCACCAGGACTCGGTGTTCGTGGTGTTCGCCCACCCTACCCTCCCGTTGGTGGCCACCGGCGGCGGCGACAACACCGCTTACTTGTGGACCACCCACACCCAGCCCCCACGTTTCGTGGGGGAGATCACTGGCCACCGGGAGTCAGTGGTGGCGGGGGGTTTTACCGCCGATGGCAACTACGTTATCACCGCCGACATGGCAGGGTTGGTCCAGGTGCACCATGGCACCAAAGGGGGCCAGCGATGGCGCAAGGTGGCCGAAGTCAGCGAAGTCGACGAGGTTTTGTGGGTTCGTACCCACCCCCGGCTCCCGGTGTTTGCCTTTGGCGCTACCGACGGGTCGGTGTGGTGCTACCACATCGATGGGGGGTCTCAAGGGGTTCTGCAGTTGATGTCGGGATTCCTGCACTCGTTGGAGTGCAATAACGGTCAATTCATCGAAATTGATAACGACGATACCTTGCCTCTCGTGACAGTATCCGAGGATGGTACCGTGGTGTGCTGGAACGGTTATACGGGGGACATTTCCTACAGATTACAGCCCCACGACGACTTCAAAGGGGTGGAAAGTCCCTGGGTGTCTATTGATGCCTGGGGGTCCCGGGTGGCCGTGGGGGCACGGGACGGCCAGTTGGCCATTATCAATCACCAAGGAGGGAAGATTGTCCATCGGGTGAAAACCTTGGACAGTACTGACGACGTGGCTGACCTCTCGGTCGAGGCGGTGGCATGGTGCCGTGCGGCAAACATCAACCTTTTGGCAGTGGGCCTCGTGGCCGGAGACGTGTTGTTGTTCGACACCCACCAGTGGCGTATACGTACCACCGTCAAGTTGGCGGACGCCGTGACAAAGTTGCAGTTTGTCGACGGCACCCCCACGCTCGTGGGGGCAAGCATGGACGGGAAGATATACCAGTGGGACGCCCGGACGATGAAGGAGGTGTTTTGTGGCGTGGGGCATAATATGGGGGTGTTGGACTTTGCGGTGGTAGAGCAGGGGAAGAAGCTAGTGACGGCTGGGGACGAGGGGGTGTCGTTGGTGTTTAACGTGGGGGAGTAGACTCATGTCACTTATGTGTTTAGATTCGACTTGTCTCATGTTCCTTGTTGTCGATGGGTGTCATCCTGCTAGATTTCAAACTACAATTGGTGTAAACCGCTACATCTCGTCATAATGCTGTCCTCCAATGGCCAATATATCCGTAATATAGTTGATGCAGGCCCAAGAGAGAGGTGACTATAAAATTCACTGGTATACCCGTATTCCGGTTATGTAGATCCGGTTCAATTTCCATCTAATTTGGCTTTGCATTGGTATTGAGTGATTTTCTGCTGTTGATACACTTCATATGTTAATTCGATGGTATCTTCCTTTTATCTCCATTGTTTGAAACTTGTACCTTTTAACTCCATTACCTGCAACTTGCATGCCTCCTACTTCTAGAGTGCTCCTGGTACTATATTCGTTACGCTATCACTTAAACTAGAGTAGATAATCGTCATTACATCAATTATACTACATCTTCTCAAATTCAGGTTTCCAGATTATTGATCTTTCTCTTGAACTCTCTCTTCCTCAGGATCTCTACATCTTCTACAGTCATGTTCCTTGTACTCTCTATCTACTCACACATTCTATAATACCCCATATCGTACCTTCTCTAACTGCTGTCTTTAAACCACTGCCTTTACACCACTTTCAGAGTACTCATTCTCTTTAAACTCCTTCACCTTGCTCCTAAATCCCCTCCATACCTGCTCACTTATACACCATCATCCTCTCCACGCCCTCTTCTCTACCCGAGACATTCCACGCCACCTTGGTCTTCCTGGTCTCCTTAAACTTCTCCATACGTCTTATCTCCTTGGTAGTGTCTAGCTCATAAAACGGAACTTAAACTCTCGATCTCCTCGATAAAACGCGCGGACGCGATTTTATCTTTTTTAATGACAGTTGACGCTAATACTGGGGAAGGAATCAACACAAACTCCACCAAGCCGTCGTCGGCGGACATGGCCTTCTACTACGAACGATTACTCCCGTTCCGCTACATTTTCCAGTGGCTCAACCACTCGCCCAAGCCACGTAAAGACTTCACAATGCGAGAATTTGCCTACGAGCATCGTTCGGGCGCTTACCAGCGGTACAATTCTTTTGCGACGTTAGAGGAGTTCAAACGGTCGGTAGTGACGTCTAATCCCCTGCGGTTCGAAGTGGGGGCGGTGTACTCTGTAAATCCCAAAGACCGGAAGAATTTACCCAAAAATGCCTACAAACCGTTATCCAAAGAGTTGGTGTTTGATATCGATTTGACAGATTATGACAGCGTTAGAACGTGTTGCTCCGGTACCGATATCTGTGAAAAGTGCTGGAAATTCATCAAAGTGGCGTCACAAATCATCGAGGCCGCTTTGAGACATGATTTTGGTTTTAACCATTTGATCTGGGTATTCTCCGGTAGAAGAGGGGCCCACTGCTGGGTCAGTGATGCCAGAGCCAGAGGTTTGGATGAGGTTACTAGGAGATCCATAGTGGAGTATTTGGACGTGTTGGGCTCCAAGCAAATGAAAATGGGTAAACAACTGCTTAATTTGAAACGTCCTTTCCATCCTCATGTTGAGCGATCGTTCAAGGTGTTGAAGAGTCACTTTGTCGAAATCGTTTTGCAGGATCAAGACCCCTGGAATGACAATGAGGAGCAAATCAAGGAGTTATTATCGTTTCTTCCCGATAAATCGTTACAGGAAGAACTAGCGAAGAAATGGAAAAACTCCTCGACTTCTTCCAAACAGAAATGGGAAGATATCGGCACGGTGGCTGAGAAGATTATCAAGAATCAGGCTCACTTGAATTTAGTCAATGAAGCCAAAAAAGACATAATCTTCTATTATTTATATCCCAGATTGGATGTGGAAGTTTCCAGACAATTGAATCATTTGTTGAAGTCGCCCTTCTGTATTCACCCTAGTACCGGTAACGTTTGTGTGCCGTTTGATCCTCAGCGTAATTTATCTGACGACAAACAGGATGATGAATACGGATTCAACCCATTGCATGCCCCGAAGTTAATTGCTTTGCAAAACGAGTTGGAAATTTTTGACTCCCGCAGAGTAGATAGGGCATCGAGCCAGCCCTCCACTGATGATGACGAAGCGGATGTTCCAGAGAAAAAGATCTTGGATTTTGAAAAGACCAGCCTAAAACCCTACGTGAACTACTTTGCCACGTTTGTTAACGAGTTGATCAAAGATGAGTTGACACATCAGAAAAGGGACAGAGATACCCTCGAGTTTTAGTAACGTTGAATGGTCAATACAATGGGAAATAGCGGTGATGTACAATACAATGATGTCCAATAAATATATATTAACTTTCGAATTATAACCTTTCAATTACTATACAACGTCTCAGTATATCACAAACTATATCTTACAGTCATCTCCTAGGGTTTTGACTAATACTACATCGACCCTAAACAATAACACATGCAGGGTCAGGATCGTTCTTTTCGTTTATATCATCTAATGTGCCAGTATTATTCTTGATAATGATTGTTTCGTCTTTGTTTGAAGGCTCATTGACTAAAGTCGAACTCTCCGAACTGGACGAAGATCTCTCCCCGTCATCGGTGTGGTACCACTCCAAATACTCAGCTTTTTCGTTGTATTTGACATATCCTGATGTCAAATATATGTCATGGTAGCCTAAATTAGGATAGTGCCACCTGGGAACGTATATGATGGTCGGCGAGGTTAAATCGGGGTTTGAAATTGAAACTGTCAAGGAAAACTTGACCGTTCGCAAGTCGAATTCAGTGGCTACAATATCACCTGCTACAGCCACGGCATAGGGTCTCATTACTGCACCAGCGGCTCTCACTCCATCGGGAGAGGGGTAACATCTCTTGGTGTGCCTATACCTTACATTATCTGCGGTCCAACAGATCAATGAGGAATCTTGTAACGACGTAGCGTCGTCATAATCATTGTCTGATTCTTCAGACGACTTGTCTATTTCCTCTAAATCGTTTTCGATTTCATCGATATCAAGAGACTTTTCATTGTGTCTCAACTTCGACTTGATTTTGTTGACTTGATTGACATTCTTTCTGGCTCTTGCTGACTTGATTAATGATGCAGTGGACGAGATTGTCGAACTTACAATATCTCCCATAGAAGTGGTATTGTCGAATGTCAAATTGCGATCTTCTGGGGACCAAAATGAGAAATCTTCGTTATTCCATCTGTCACCCCATTTATGGCAGTTGATGGAGGTATAACACCAGAAAGTATGGGACATATTCAGACCCTCTAATGCATAACTTAACGCATCTAAAGCGCAAGTTTGAGAAGAATATCTCCCGTCCTTATAGGCTCTTTTGTTTTCCATGTCGAACGGCATGCCGGTTTCTGACATCAAAATTGGAAGAGCTCCCAAATACTCTTCACATTCTCTTCTCATTTCATGGAATTGCTTCCGGAGACAATTTCTTATGGCTCGTTCGCCAAATACAATCCCCAATACCGGATTCAAGTACCTGTCTCTCATAATTCCTAGAGTGTCGACATTGTATTTGTTGTTCCAAGTTTTGAACATCAATGACATTCCATCGTAATAATGAGGACAGTAAACTGTTCTATCGTCAATAATGCCTCGAGGATCAGATTTCAAGTTGGGTGGCACTTCTAGAACGGGGGGTTGAAGCAAGAAGAACACTTCGGGGGCAGCATCTCGCACAACTTTCTTGAATTTGACGACATAATCGACAAAATTGTTGTTTATGAAGAACTCCATATCGATTTTCTGGGGCTTTACCCCACTGAATACTTTGAAATTGTGTCTTGGGGAGAACTGATTGAAGAAATTGGGTTTAAGCAATTCACAATCTCTTGCAGATTCGGCAAGACGTTGTTCGAGAGGCAACTGGTTGAAGGATTCAAAATCGATTTTGTCGTAGGACCAGATCCCCGCTTGCATAAACACACATTCGCCAATAATCCACTTAGGACCCCTTTTCCAGCCATAATGTTCGTCAATCTCTCTTGCTTCTTCCACCGTCAAGTACGCCCGCGCCCCCTTGGGGTCTACAACCTCACTGCCAGACTTCTGAGGACCGGTGATGGAGATTTTGTACAGATCAACCTCGCAGGGTAATCCCATGCCCAATTTGAATGCTTGAAATGGTGTAGGAGTGGTTCCTACTCTCAACTGTTGACAGCTGGGCAAGTACCCCAAATGGGAACGACCCATCAACCCAGAATTGGGCTCGTTCATCGTCTCGAATCCAAGCAACGACCCACTGTCGATCATATCTTGGTAGTTAGCGACAATTCGCTTCCAGAAGTGTTCGATACAGGAGAAAAACTTGTCCTGTAAGTAGTCCTGGATGTTTTGACCGTTAATAATCAAATTAGGGAAGTAGTTAGACCCTGAAAAAAACATAGTAAACATAATCGACGATGCCAAACGCTTATAGTTGGTAGTCCATATCATTTTAGGGTAGGAATCGGGACTAAAATCGTTTTCTTCGGTATCACAACGAAACCGCTGCTCATTATGCAACAACGCTGCTTCGGTGACTGAAAACCGCTTTGGTTGCAAACCAGCAGCATAGAGCGTCCACATAGGAGCACCAGAACCACCAGTGAATCTAGACCACACATCCTGATGAACATCAAAAAACACATATAACCCACCAATATCTCGTATAATCTTCAATATCTCACAAGTGTAGTCAATAAACTCCTCATCATAAACCCCAGGGCCAGAATGCTCGAGAGCCTCCCACGTAATGAGATACCTGATGGTGTTATAGCCCCAAGACTTAATTCGCTCAAAATGCAGCGCAGCCTCCTCCAATGGGAACGGTCTCCCAACAAAACTCACATTGTCTCCATCAAAGAATACATCCCCACCATCGCCAGCGTTCCCTTTGTAACTAGGAAAAAACGGTGTCACCGGCAACTTCGCAGCTCCATCAACATTTATCCCTTTTAGAATGATCTTTCTCCCCGCAGAATCGACGAAATGACCCGTTCCATCAGTATATAACCTCTGGCATTCCAAGGGATTCTGCCCATCGCCTTCTCCGACGTCGGTAGGTAAAATTGCTTCATTTTTGTCAAACTTTCGCCGCAATGACTTAATTCCCGATAGCGATACCTTAGAACTGGTGCTATACAAACCTAGCCGGTCATTTAGCACTTCTTTGGCATCCTTCACATACTTATACCCCTTCATATCTAATCCTCTGAAGTGTTTTTGAGGAAAATTCCATTCGTGGGGTTCTTTTCCTTCAAAGATGAATGTGAAAATATCACCAGTTCGTGCGAAATTTAAAATTGTATGTCAGGGGTAAAGATGGGAATAAGGGGATTATTAGGGCTGGCGTTGAGGTAATGGGGGTGGTGTGGATAGGAAATGTATGGGGAGGTGATTGGAAGGACGGAGTAAAATTTGGGGTGATTTAGAGTGCTATTGAGGGATTAATGACCGTTTTTCTGATTTTTGGGAAGGATTCCAAGACTGGACGGAGGGTTTAAGGCGGCAGGAGATCGCAGGATGGTTTTGGGGTATGAGGTGAGGATGGGTTGATAATTCTGGACTTTTTAGCGTTTTTGTGGTAAATTTGCTACTCAATAGTGCCCCCAAACACTTAATAAAGGATCTTTTCTTGATATATTTGGAATGGACCCAAAGACTTGATGGAGGGTTTAGGGGTGGAATGACGATAGGTTGACGATTCTGGACTAATTGACGTCCATGTGGAAACTCACTATTCAAAAGGACCCCAAACCCTCAATGTAGACTCTCAAGAGCCCGTTTCCTCGCCGCAATCTGGGAGGAGAGTCTCCACGATTGTTCTTTGTCAAACTTGTCATGCAACGGAACAATCTTCTGCCGCTTGTTGACCCCCGGGTCCGCCACCTGGAAGTAGTTGGGCGCAGCCTCCACAAGATATCTAGGATCAATCGCAGTTACACAGTGCATGTATTCTCTGGTTGTGAGTAAAACACTGTGATATACCACATAATCGGGGCTTTTGTTTGCAAGTGAACTGGAAGGATGGATGTACACTGTGGTGCCTTCTACCAACGTCTTGTACCCTTCCAGATCTCGCTTGGCTGAATGCTTGAAGAACCCGGAACATAGCGACATCATCACCTTGTCATAATCTAATCCACAAGAAGTGGTGTATTTGAGTATTTTCGTTAGTTGGTTCTTAACATCTCGGGCACTTTTCAAGCTACGTTCCTGGATGAAGTTGTCCTGACACCACTGCTTACTGCAGCCGTTCAACACCCACGACCGGTAAACGTTGAGCAAGGTCAAATGGTCGCTATTGGAGTTATTGAACCGAGCCTTTCGTTGATCGGCCAAGTTGGCTTTATCTTTGGGCCGGTAAAATATGTTTTGTGCTGACAACATCGCCACAATAGTCACCACTTCCTCAGAGCATTGGTACTCTACTGACGATATCAACGTCTTGGACAATTGCGGCTCCATAGGGAAGTGTGACATTTTCTTTCCTAGGGCAGTTATGTATCCCTCGTTGTCCAAACCCCCTAAAACGTAGAGTTCTTGTAAGGCATTAAGGAGCGTATGGGTCTTGGGAGGGTCCATGAACTCAAAATTCAACAAATCGTTGATTCCCATGGCTTTCAAAAGCAATATGGTGTTGGACAAATTACTTCGTTGGATTTCAGGTACACTGTTCGGCAACATTTCTTGTTGGAATGCCTTTTCGGTGTACAATCGGTAACACTTACCGGGGCCGGTTCTACCAGCCCTACCACTTCTCTGGTTGGCTTGGGCTTGAGAGCAGGGAACCACCTTCAAACTGTCCATTCCAGTGGATGCATCATAAGCATTGATTTTGACGTACCCTGGATCGACGACGTAGTAGATACCGTCAATTGTGATGGAAGTTTCGGCGATGTTTGTGGCCAAGATCACCTTTCTCGACTTCGTTGGTTCGAATATTTTCGACTGCATTTCACTTGGAAGCGACGAATACACCGGCAAAATGATCAACTCCGAATCTAATGCCTTTGTTCGCTCATACAACACTTCGCAGCTGGTGTCGATCTCCTCTTGACCCGTTAGAAACACTAGAATATCCCCTGGAGGCTCTGAAACGTGAATCTGGATTACAGAATTTATCGCTGCCGATAAATAGTCCATTTCTGGTTCCCGGGTGTACAAGATCTCCACCGGGAACGTTCTGCCGGGTATTTTCACCACGGGACAATTGTTGAAAAACTTGCTGAACTTTTTCGAATCCAACGTCGCCGAAGTAACAATAACTTTGAGATGAGGATTGTGCAACGCTGCCTTTTTCAATAATGCAAACATGACATCTGTGGCAATTGTCCTTTCGTGAGCTTCGTCCAACATAATCACTGAGTATCTCGACATTGAGGGATCCTTGATAGCTTCTCTTTGAAGCATCCCATCAGTCATGTACCTTATGTTAGTTTCCGGAGTTGAGTTATCATCAAATCTAACGGTATATCCAACATCACCTCCTAATTTGGTCCCCCTTTCCTCCGATACACGCTTGGCCACTGACGTGGCTGCCACCCTTCTCGGCTGGGTACAACAGATTGTTTTATGTTTGCCATCTCTGGTGTTGAATCCTTCTTCTGCCAAATACTGCACGATCTGGGTGGTTTTTCCTGACCCTGTTTCCCCCACAATGACCAAAAACTGGTGGTCATTGATGCTCTGAATAAGCTCAGATCTCATAGAGAACACAGGAAGTGACTGTCTCTGCTTTTGGATGGACAAGTTGGTCTTTTTACCGTAAGATACCGATGCTTGGGTCTTTTTCCACTCAGATTCAAATTTTTCTGCCTCCTTCAAAGGATCGACGTTGTCAATGTTCCTGCGTTTTTCTCGTAGTTCCTTTAGCTTCTGTTCCCTGAATTCTTTGATGAGATTCGAGCTTTGATTAGCAGCTCGTTTCATCGATCCCTCGGGATTTTTGATTAACCTTGGTGGTTCGGGATTCACCACGTCCGTGGTTTGTCCCTTTAGGAATGACGGTTCGGCAAATTTGACCTCGACATTCACCTCTATATCTTCGCTGGGGTGTTGTTGTTGCTCGGGTTCAATCTGATTTAGTTCAGGATAATCTTCTGGTTTAGCTACGCCTGAAGCGATTAATTGGCGAATCTCCCACTTCTCAGGCGATGTCAATCTCCTTTTCTGAGGCTGAGACTGCCGCTGGTGGTTCCTTCCTCGTTCCATCTCTTCTGTTCGATCAAGTCCGTTGAACTGATCAATATTTCTCATGGTTAAGCTAACCTTTTGTTTTCTTCCTCTAGTGTATTCCTCTACCAGAAGCACCTTGACATATACTTCCTGGTTGATTTTGAGTATATCGTGGGGCAGCCGTAGCCGTACAGATCCATCGAAGGAGATCTGGGAGATATGACACAATCCCGTTACGGTTCCAAATTGGATGAATGCACCAAAATGAGCAATACTGGTAACTATCCCTTTGTATACCTCTCCGGGTTTTATATTGTGGATACCTGGTGGTAATTCTGGAGCGAACTCCGGTTTTATGTCGGGTTTTGTTTCTGTCTTTATTTCTGTCTCTAACTCCATTTCTGTCTCCGATTTGACTTCCGATTCAGAATCGGGCAACTTATCAGGAATTGACAATGCGGTAAACTCTTGTTTGACCTCTTGTTTGACCTTTGGCTCCAATATATCGAGTAAACTATCAATGAATTGAGATGGGAATTCACCACCATTTTCTAATAATTGCCGCCTGAATTCACCGGCAACCGCCTCTTCATCCAGTACAGTGTTTGCAGACTCATGATACAAGTTGATGATGAACTTGGAAAGGGTGTTTTCTTCGTCTTCAACTCCTAAATGGGTCGAAACTAAGCTGGATATTAGGGTTATATTCTCCATAATAAAATCGCGATGAGAGACTGAAAGATAACAGTTACTAAAGGGAGACAAAGGGGGATAGAGAGGAATGAAGAGTTAGACGGTAATGAGAAGAGCGATGATTGGTGGTTGAACATGAAAGAGAATGCAGCTGGAAATGGCTGAGATTTTCAATGAAACACAGCTGATGAGAGGCTGGTAATGTAGATTTGGACTGATGCTTAAGCTGGAGGACAGAATATCTTGAGCTGTCAACTCACTGGGAATGTTGTTACTGTTTCGAATATGTTTCAAGTATGTTTATACGTCGTGAGTATGCAAACATGTGAAAATACTGTCACAAATGCTGTCACAAATACGGTCGAATACTGTCGAAAATACCGTCACAAATACCTTCAACTACTGTCACGAAAATACACCTAACTCCTAAACACTACGTCAACATCAATATCATCTCCTCCGCCACATATTCATCTACAAATCATCACTCAAATGTTCCTCATCACTCAAATGTTCCTCTCATAGTCAAAGATTCCTGACATGTTAGTATGTTCAGACAAAATTTCTACTATCAATGACAACTTATCTTCATCAGCTTCAGTTGTCCCTATCAAATAATCATCATTATACATACTCCTCACCAGCACCAGCCCCTTCTACCCTCAATAAATCCCCCTATCTACCTCCGTCAAAGTAGCGAGAAACTGAAAATTTTTCTCGTGGCAGAGTCCGTGCGAATTCAAGTAAACACAGTGTTTTCCAGTAGATAACCCCAGCTCCGGCAGTTCCAGATGTTTCATTTAGCATCGTCACTTTATACCCAATACACCAAGCGAGAGCAATACAACGTTCTAATACTAGGATTGGACAATGCCGGCAAAACCACGTTTCTAGAACACATAAAGTTGTTGTATTCCTCCGTCGATAGTTCCAGTACGAGGAAAAAGCCTGGAAAAGACACCACATCGATTATCAAAAGTAAAAGAATATTGCCCACGGTGGGACAGAATACCACCACGATAAAGTACCACAGTAACAACGATAATAACGTCTACAACAACATCAATCTTAAGTTCTGGGACTTGGGAGGTCAAAAGTCGTTAAGGAGTATGTGGTCGAGATACTACTCCTCGTGTCACGGCATTATATTCATTATTGACTCTACGGACACCGATCGGTTCCAGGAGTGTTACGATACTTTGTCCACCTTGACTCGCGATGCCAATTGGGGGGACGCCAATAACAATTACGAAAATATCGTCAACGTCCCCATACTAATGATGGCCAACAAACAAGACTTGCCCCAGGCCATCGACTTGGTGACGTTGAAAACGGGGGTGTTCATTCAATTGGTCAGCGAACTAGAAGCCACCGATCTGAAGCTCTTGCCGGTGTCGGTGTTGGAAAATCAAGGGATCAACGAAAGTTTGGAATGGTTAGTGTCACGATTGGTTTACAATAAAGCCAATAAACTGCCTGAGTATAGATAATGATTGACGATAATGTGCTTCATTCTCTAGGCCGCCGTTGACTCTAGTACGTACTAGTTCGTTCTAGTTCGTCTTCCGGTGGCCCTCCGCCCTCCTTTCCTCAACCTCACCTCTTCCCCTTCTTTACCTTGCGATACATCATCTCGTAGCAATATCACTGAAGTCCTGGACATAACTCATCCCCCCTAATTGCCTCAGCTCATCCACTACTCTATCATATGCATAGCCTATATAAACCCCTAGTTATCCCCCTGGTACCCTCCTACGTTGCTAACGGTGGTTGCTGGGGTTTCTTTTTATACAATAACCTGTGCCTGAAGGTTAAAAACGAACCCTGGAATTGCGAGAAGTGAAATTTGCTATCACCAACACATTATCAATTGGCCCGGAGTATATAAACTGTGAAAACCAGGCAATTGTTGGGGAAATTGATCATTGCAACGGGATAGTTTTTGGCAATTTATTGATTTTTGTCGACAGAATTGAAATCGGTGTTGATATTGGAACACGTAATCGATATCCACCCTCTAGCCACTTGTTACGATGTCGTCACCAGGGATTTTGAAACGATTCAGGAAGTCGATTAAGCACAAGCCCGCAAAAGTGGATTTGGATGACAGCCAGATTTTGAATCTCTTGGAATCAGCCTACATCGAAGGCCAGAAACACGCTGAATCGGAATTCGGAAAGAAAGTCAAGGCTTATGGATGGACCGATGCCAAACAATCGAAGTACTATCGAGACCTAATTGCCCAATTCTATCAACAAGGTGAAAAAGAAGGCCAGCGGCTAGGTCAAAAACATGGTGATGTCATTTTGTCCACTTCCGCTGGTCAATTGTTGTCTTCACCACCCAAAATCAATCGTCAGCCGGTTGATAAGGGTCCTTCGGGTGACTTTTCCAACGACAAAGTCCCTATTGATGATACTCTAGTCGACCACGACAAGGTGTATGAAAATAGACGGGGCAAGTATAGTGATGGAGCCACCGCTCGTGAAGGAAAAGGGTACTTTTTTGATCCCAAGGATACTCAAGGTGGCTATTATGGAACAGGAGATGACGACAGCTCTGTGCTGCTCAATGAAGCTACTAGGGCGACTTTAGAAAAGCATCGTGTCTTGAAAACCAAACCTTCAGCCTACGAAGACGACTATGAAAAACACCAACACTCCGTAGAAAACGATAAAGAGTCCGAAGTGAAGGATAAAGAGATTCAGGGGCTCGGGTATACTTCAGACTCTCAGCAAAAGCAGGTAAACCCTGTGGGGGAACAAAGTGTTGATAAGTCCATCCACAACCCTCAAGGTATGAAATCTACAATTGAAGGCTCAGGTGTCGCTTCAGACGGCAAAACTTCCAATTTAAACCCCAAATCAACTCCACAATTGACTCACAAATCCAGTAGTAACAGCTACGATAACATTCAGCCCAATTTATCAGAATACAAACCCGATGAAAAGGACTTTCTGATTCAAAATAAGCACTCTGAATACTTAGAAGAAGAAGGCGCTGGAATTCCTCCTACCAGCGAAAACTTTGATTATGATACTGAATTGCGTAGAGTTGATGACGACATTAGTAAAACCAAAGCCAGAATCGACAGTTTGAGTAACAAAAATTCAGTCCCAGAAGACTCTTCCAATGAGCCTTCAAGTACTAAAGCAGGATTTGTTGGTGGTGTTGCTGCAGGTACAGCTGCTGCAATTGGTGCTGCTAAAGGCTTCGTTGGTTTGGGAAACTCTGGCCCTCAGGATTCTGAAACCCCTGAAGTTAAAAAAGCTTATACCCAGGGTATAAAATCAGGATCCTATGATGCCGGTAGCGAAAGGCTCCATGAGATTGAATCTACGTCACTTGGCAAGTCCGGTGGTTCATCAACCGCCACCGGTTTAGCGTCAACTAATGAAGATTCAGAGTATATTGATCCAGATTTCGGAACTAAGACTTTAGACCCTCAAGCACAAGCTTACGAAGAGGGAATCAAGTCTGGCTCTTATGAAATTGGAAAAGTCGGTGATTTCTCCGGCGGAGATAAAGTGAAAGGCTCCTCCAGTGGACCTGGAAACTCCTCAAGTAGGTTTGGTGATGCTGCTACAACCCTGGCCGCTACAGCGACAGCATTCGACTCAAAAACTGAAAAGTCTCCTGATGTTGATGAACAACTTATCATAAATGATGCCTACGAAGCCGGCAAAACCAAAGCTACGGAAGAGGACAAGTCGAAAGAAGACGCACTGGCTCCCGTGACTGTCGGAGATTCGCCAAACCGTCCTGATTTACAAGAAGTGGAATCTGATTATGAAGAAGATGTCAAGTCGGCCAAAAATTGGGCAGAAACTCATCCAAATGTGGTAGATAAAGTAGTAGACAACACTCAAACTGAAAACTATCAACAGAAGACCCAACCGGTTGCGTCACAGTCTGTCGGGTCACAACCTATTGAGTTGGTGCCAGTTGTCTCCCCAGAACTAGAATCTAAAGATGATTCCGAGTCCAACAGCTCAAATAAGGGATTTTTTGCAGGTGCTTTTGGTGCTGCTGCTGGTGCTTTAGGTTTAGCCGCAGCTAAAGCCAGTCCCAACTCATCTTCAAGCCGAAGTAGTCCCAGCCAGCACCGATTGGAGAGTTCAGTCAATGACTCTGTTGACAAAACAGATGATTCGTTTGACTTCCAATCGTCACAACTTCAACCTTCAGTCGGGAAAGAGAGGGGAGAATTTACTGCTGGAGGGTTGTCAAAGAAGCCATTCAGTAAGGATGGAAATTATTCCGATGTTGAATTAAACTTGAATAAAGATGTTACGTCTTTTTACAATGAAGGATATTTAAAGGGTGCCTACGACGAAGGATTCAAGAAAGGAGCATATGATTCTGGTAAAAATACGTTTAAATCTAGTCTGAATTCGGATGTCCCTGGTGGTTCGGGTTTGATTGTTGAAGTTATTGGTGTAGAAGATGAAAAGATGGCTTCAAGGTTGGCTAGGAAGGCTACAAAGGAGTTGAAAGCCAAGGGAATCGATCTAACTTCGGGAAAGTTGGTTATCAACGCTGAAACCAAGGAAGTTTATAAGATTGATTCTGATTTGACTGAGCATAATGCTGTTGGAATTGGTTCTCCTGCGGTAGACTCTGGAGGGTTTGCCTCTGGGTCCGCTGAGGAGAACAAGGGTGGTGAAAATGCTGAGGTTACAGCAAGTGCTGACAAGAAGGCTAAAGAAAGATTGAGTGCTGCTGCCAACGCAGCTACTTTGAATAAGCAAAGTAAAAAGGATACAACCAGGAACGCTGCTATTGGAGCAGGGATAGGGGCTGCCGTCGCTGGAACAAGCTATGCTGCATTGCATGGTGCAAGCTCACAGTCAAAGGAGAATCCTGTGAAAGATGCTAGTAATGATATCACTGGATCTTCTACGACTGGACCTTCCACTTCTGAAGACTCCATCCCCAAAACTGAGGCTCCTGACTCAGATATTGTGGTAACTGTCCAAGGTGGTGACGACGAGCATGCTGCAAATATCGCTGAAAAGGTTGTCAAGTCTCTCAGAGGAAAACCCGAAATTTTATCTACCATCAAGGAAATCAGAATAAATGCTACAACTGGAGTGGTAACGGATGAAAACGGTAGTATCATTGCAAGAGAGCCGGTGTCTGCTAATTCTGTGAGCCCTGTAAAAGAGGATCACGCTACCGTTGTGAGTGAAGGGGCCGAAAAGAATGCTGCTCCTGTTGAAATTTCCCCCAAGGATGCAAGTAATGACAAAGAGGGTGTTGCTCCTGTCGAAAGTACTTCAATCACCGGAAGAGATGGCGAAAAGGATGATGATTATGCTAAATCAGGTGCCCAAAGTGCTGTTGGAGGCGCTGCGGCTGCTGCTGCGGCTGCTGCTGCCATATCTGCCTCTTCTGCTAAACTGAAGACCACCCCGAATCACTTCGCTGCTTCAGCGAACACTACTCAGCCATTGACTCCACCTGAAGAAGAACCTGATTTCGATTTGGCTCAAAAGAACTCTGATCCAAACCCAGAGGTTGGTAAGAATGACGGTTCGGCTGAGAATGAAGACCACTTTCGTCATTCAGTCGGTCCACATTTAACTCATGATGACGCCAAGCTTGGAGATCACATCAACACTCATAACGATTTTGACACCAATGAGAAGGTTGGTGACGATTTGACTAAAGGTGATATTGCTGCTGCTGTCAGCGGTGGCGCTCAGAGTCAAGACATCAATCGTCAACTCAATTCTCAACTCTCGAGTGAGCCTGAAGTCAAACGTGGTTCTGTGCCAGACGATGGACGTCAACAAATTGATGTTGATAATAACGGAAAACCCGATTCTTCTGGTTTCGACAAAGCTGCTGTTGCATCTGGTCTTTCTGCTGCTGGTATTGCTGCAGGTCTTGCTGCTAGCCGTGGTGCAGGTGAGAATGTATCTAAGAATAAAATTTCAAGAGCTAATAGCGGTGACACAGGCTATTCTGATCCTTCATTGTTAAATCCCACCCCTGCAAATACTCAGAATGAAGACAACACTTTCGGGGTGGACTCGGTAATTGGATATGATGCCTCTAACGACAAGGATCTCAAGAAACCTTCTCGAAGCCCTATAGCAGGCTTTGATGCTTCGAACAATGAGGCTATAAGTTCTAATAGAGGTATTGATCCTGTCGAAGAGAGTGGCAATACTCAGGGGGAAACTTCTGTCAAAACTGAACTTGCTGATTTCAATTCTAAGGCCGGTTCTGGTAAAGCTGATACTTCTGAATCCAGAACTGTTGGATCCGAGGCTAAACCTGGTTCTGCTAAATCTGCTGAGCTTGATTCTGCTGTTGCTGGTTCTGCTAAAGTTGGCACTGTTGAAGCTAATACTGCTAAAGGTAGCGAAGTTTCTTCAACTGACTCTAAATTCAGCCCCAAGAAAGAAAAGAAGTCATTGTTCTCGTTCTTGTCAAGAAATAAGTCAACCAAAGCTCCACATGAAAAGCCCCTTCCTGGTGATTCCTACGAGACCACTACTGAACAAAAATCGTATCCTAGTGGAGCTGCTACTTCTAAACCTATCCCCGTGCCCCTTAAAGCTGGTGCTTCTAGTGGTAGTATTTCGCCTATTGGTGGTTCAGTCAGCTCTTTCGGAAATAGCACCACCAAAGTTGATACTTCTCATGCACAAGGATCCAGCATTCCTTTGAGCTACAATATCAACGATGCTATTCGCAAGTCAGGGAGTTCTGATCCTATAGTTTTAGGTGATGATATTGCAAAACCAGAGTCGGACAATCTTAGTAACTTGGAAAACTTGGAAAATTCCACCAAAGAGAAATTCAATGAACCACAGCATCAAGACAGTGACAACTACTCCTCACCTAATGTGGTTGGTTCTAATCCAAAACATGACGACGGTTACTATGGTTATACCTCTAAATTTGTTGACGGCAATAATGAAAAAATTGCAAGGGAGAACCAAGACTTGGTGACTCCAAGTGTTGATGACATCACTATTGACATAGTTGGATGCCCTAAAGAAATCCAAGAGAAGATTCAGGCAGAAAAACTTGAATTGATAAAGAGTCATCCTGAGTTGGTGCCTTCGTCCACCAAGAAGATCGTGTTTGACGCCAAAACTGGCATTGCATATGATGGCACCGGCAACCAGATCTCCGAGTTGTCAACCTTACGGTCTTATTCATTAGATGACCGTTTCCATAAAGACTCTAAGGTACAAATGCCTGGGTCTTTTTTTGATTAGATATTCAGTTCCTTATTGTCTGTTTTGTTATTGTATTATTTGTAATTTGGCATATTTGTCTGTAGTTGAAATCAATGTTTATATGTTTCTTATCGGTGCCTATTGGTGCTGTTGTTATCGTCTCCTTCCATTGATTAGGTCTATAACCCTTATTTGTCATGTGATCCAAGAAGATGTCTGGTTAATTTTCGTGCATCCACCATTCTGAAATTTCTCTAAAAATTTTCCTAAAGGAATTGTTGAAATTTTCAATCTTTAATCCAATCACTTAAAAATGGGTATGTCTAAATACACATAAATCGATATGAAATCATAGGATATGCTAAAGTTTGAGCTACAAGTTACATATGACATTTATACTTAAAACAAATGTTGAGGTGGAAGCAGAGATTACCCTAATTGTCTAGACTTAAGGTATCTAATTTAATCATTAATTCCGAACTTGACTACACAATTGTTGATTTTCAAGATGTTGGCGATTACGTTGTGGATTTCCTGTACTCCCATTGTCAAATGATGTTTTATTGCAAACTATGTCCTAAATATCAATGGAAAACCCTGCGTACTAACAATTTTAGGTAGAGTTATTCGTAATCAAAGAAAGGGTGCTGGATCTATCTTTACCTCTCATACTAAAGGTAGAAAAGGTGCTGCCAAATTAAGAACCTTGGATTATGCTGAACGTCATGGGTACATCCGTGGAGTCGTCAAACAAATCATCCACGACCCAGGTAGAGGTGCTCCATTGGCCAAAGTTGTCTTCAGAGATCCTTACAAATACAAATTAAGAGAAGAAACTTTCATTGCTAACGAAGGTGTTTACACTGGTCAATTTATCTATGCTGGTAAAAAAGCTTCGTTGAACATTGGTAACATTTTGCCATTAGGTTCTTTACCAG
>JAJMSJ010000052.1:0-30065 GCA_030578535.1 Yamadazyma tumulicola
CCAATGGCGACGGGAGTAGCTCCAGCCACAGCGGCTGGTCCCCTGCACCCCCACCCCGGCCCCCCCCCCAGCCCGCACCACCCCCCCCCCCCCCCCAACCGTCGTAGAACAGGGGTTCCGGGGGCTCCTCGTCAATACCATTCCTGCCACCTTCAATTGTAGCCGACGGTGACTTCCACGGTGTAGGCGGAGAGAGGATTTTCCACCCCCCGTCTTACTTCAAGTGGTGGTACCATTATCGTCCCAGCCTCTCGACCTAGAATTCCGTCTCTCTCGCCCCCGGCCGGCGCGCGTCTGGGACATATTCCCGATAACACAGGTGTTTAACCCAAAAGGGTTAAATTGCTGAAAGATGCGAGTTAAGTTTTTCATTTCGAAAACTTTTACAACAATCCGGTTCATCTATTGCCCTAGGATTCCCAACTGTCACCGATATCGTGGACCTGTTCATCGCCGTAGTAGTAGTTGTTGTTGGTAATTTTATTTCGTTATCGTCGTGCCAATTGCCATTTCACCGGCGTTTGTGTGAAACTTTTTATCTCACTTTTGAAATTTTCAACGACAAGGCAGTTACCGTTTGTATGGTAATAATTGATCGATCTTTTGACAGGTTACTAGGCTTTTAATTCATTCGTGTTGGCTTCATAATCCAGAGTTTCCTTTGCAGTGGCGGTGATTGTGTTTTTCCCCCAAGGATTTTTATTTTCTGGCAATATTTCCCCTAGTTGTTTGTCGGTGTTGATTTCGAAGGTTTTCGTGATTGCTCCATTACAGTGTTTGACGGTATAACTGGTAGTTCTGACTATTGCCCCTGTCGTGTTTCTTGCCTTTTTTAATTTGGATTCATAATCCGGTGTCTCTTGCCTATCAAACCCCGAGGTTATGGAAAACTTAATGAGTTCACCACGCATAGATTATGACAACCTCGACCTTAATTTGGACGATTACCAACTAATGGTACCTTACGAAGAGTATTATGACTACCATCACCAGTTTAATCAAAATGTCGTCTCCAATAATGCTATAAATGCTAATCTATCCAATAATTCCTTTAATAATGCTAATTCCTTTCATAATCCACACCATCTAAATTCCGTCAACCACAATTTGACCAATTTCCCATCGGAAGAAGTGGTGCCTAAATCAAACATCTTGTTGACGGATAATATGAATTTAATCAGGCATCAACAGAACTTATCCATTAGTTCCAATCAGGACCTCTCGAAGTTGGTTCCTTCGGGGTCTCTCGATAGTTTACCTCCGTTGACGTTGTCGGTTTCTAACCAATCATCACAGTCGTTCAAGCACAATAACACCCCAGGATCTTCCAATACTTCGGCCCCGCCATCGACTCACCAACAGAACATTTCTATGACTCCCAGAAAACCCCGTAACAAGTCTTTTTCCATTAGTTCAAACTTACAGACCCCATTAAGACCCCAAACTTCCCCTTCCAGAGTGTCCAAGACACCTTATAAGCATAGTAGATCGCAGTCACGATCGAAGTTGAACCCCTTGATTACTCCCAATTCGTTTATTTCTCCCAAATACGATAATTTGTCATTTGACCACGAGGATTTCCAAACTCCCATGCAGAATCCCATCCAGTCGGCGCCAGGGTCGATATCAATGAACCCCTCTTCCACTCCATTGCATCAGCCTCCTCATTCGGCACCGGTACTTTCATCAAGTATCCCTCCCCAACTTCAAATGGGCCAAAATCCGCCCCACAGCCAAAACCACAGCTCCAATCACTCACAGGATGAATCTCATCATCGTAGTCACAGCGTGGGGCAGCGTAGCGACTCCAACTCCTCCCACGGCAACTTATCCACTTCCAACTCCATGACATCGGTGTCAAATATATCGTCAGTTCCCCAATTCAACTTACCATATACCCCAGGGTTGAGGCGTCAGAACACCTTAGACTCCATCAAGATCGAGGACCAGGATGATGACGCCTTGAATCAACTAAAACGAGCAAAATCGTATTCCCATTTAAGAGAAAACTCCTTAAACTCATTAAATGAAGTTGCCAACAACTTCAATATCAACAACAACGTCAACATGAACTTATCCGTCAATAACAATTTCCCCGTTGGTCATAACGTAGGTAATGAACCTCAACCAAGTAGTAATATTCAATTAATTCAGTCTCAGTTTAATTTAAAATCATATCCAGCCAGTGTGAACTTGGCCTCCATCGCTAACAACAACCTACAGTCGAGTTTATTACCGGCAATGTCATCAAACAAGTCTTCCAATCTACCGATAAACAGCCACCCACCCAATAGTAGTATCCCTCAGAACATGGGTGATGATGAGGTTAATATGGTGAATATTCCCAATTATCCTAACTACAACGTCAATTATCCTTATGAATCTAACAGTAATGATAAACGAAAACAGAAAAAGGATCTTAGTCCAGCGTTCATTCCCGATCTTCCCATCAAGATTAACGAAAAAGCGTCAGATCTTTCCGATCCCAAGAAGAAGCACGCCTGTCCGTTATGTTTGGCGAGATTTCAGCGTCCGGAACACGTCAAGAGACATATGAAGAGTCATTCGAGCGAGAAACCCTTTGAATGTGACCAGCCTAACTGCAACAAGCGATTCAATCGGAAAGACAATTTGAAAGCTCACTTGAAAAAGATTCACAATAAGGTGGGGTAGGGGACTGGTAAATTCACAGAAATAGTATGGAGCCAGGGCTGACCATATCCACTCGTTGATGGAGTCCCTAAACTATAAAGAAACTGAATAGTACAGTACAGAGCAGAAGATAGGATTGGGCATTTTTGCATAGCATAATATATTAGATTAATTCTTGATTTTCTTCTGGTATTTCTCCTTCATCCTCTTCTTACCACCTTGTCGATACTCTCCACAATGTAATCCAAGTTGTCGTCATTGAATCCAGCCACGTTAAATCTACCATTGTATGGCAAATAGATGTGGAACTCGCCAATTAGCGCCTCTACTTGACTATAAGTCAAGTCACTATACCAAAATAAACCATTTTGACCCATAATAGTATCCCAATTGCCTGGCGTACCCAATTCCTTGAACTTATCGACAATTTTAACACGAAGTGATGCTAATCTCTGGTGTATTCTTTTGACATCCTCGTCCCATTGCTGCCTATAGGTTTCAAACAACTGTATGGCGATTCTAGCCCCAAACAATGGAGCGAACGAACACTGGCTTCGGAATATGTTCACCAACAGATTAGAAATGTTGGAGATATTGGCTACATCGTTGGTAACAACATGCAAGCATCCCACTCTTTCACCGTAAAGCCCCATGTTTTTGGAAAACGACTGGCAAACCAAAAACTCCAAATTCTGCTGGTGGAAATAACGTACTCCGTAGGCGTCGGAATCTTTGTCTCCTGATGCAAATCCCTGATATGCCAAATCAAACATCACCAAAATACCTCTAGCTCTGACTTTATCAGCAATTTGGTGCCATTCATTCACGCTATAATCCACTCCGGTGGGATTATGGCAGCATCCCTGCAATAACAACACCGCCTCCTGTGGCATGGAATCAATGGTATGAAGCAACGACTCCATATCTGGCAATCCAGTGGAACTGTGGTAATGATTGAAGAAATGAGCCTGACCTCCACTGGCCTTCACCATCGTCTCATAATTGCCCCAAGATGGGGTGCCAATGAACACATCGTGGCGTCCAAGGGTATTCAAGAAGTCAAGGCCAATATGGACTGCTCCGGTTCCGGAAATCGTTTGAATCGACGTGACATTGCTAATGTCTACTTTTCCAAATACCGTTTCCTGAGCTCCCTCAACGAATCGGGGTACTCCTTTCATGGAGTGGTACGAGTGCCCTTGGCTTTGTTTGTGGATTTGGCCCTTGGCCAACTTTACTGCTGGAAAAACATAATTTGGGTCTCCATCTTCGGGCTTGTATATCCCAATTGATAAGTCAACCTTGCGGTCGCTGGGGTCTTGAGCATACCGCTGAGAGATGACGACTATAGGATCCAACTCTGATGGTTGGATGGTGTTAAAGAAAGAATGGAAAGTCATAGTGAAGATTCGAAGCCAGGCCATTATATTTATAAACTTTTCAAATACCGTCGTTAACCGTCGGTTGCCGCATTGGGTAATAGCGATACCGGGCTCCCGAAAACGGGGAAATCGGCTGTGGTGCTAAGCTTAACAAGATGGAGTAGCAGGCTGGAGTAGCAGGGAGGACTATGAAGTGGAGATATGAAGTGAAATTGCTAACTTATTGGTTTTTATTACAGAGGAGTTAAATTTTCCACAGTGGCATTTCTGTACTTTCTGGTTTGACGGCGGAGGGAAAGGTAGAAGAGTTGTTCGAGGGTATTGTAGGTTACAATGCTGTTTTGGGTGTATTAGCAATTACTATTCGTATTTGACCTCCAAGAGGCGTCTTAGAGTAATGGAGACTGATACGACGACAGGACGGTAAATATACCGGTGCAATTTCATGGACTTATCTTATCTGGTTAGTATTGTCTCCTGTCCTTCGTATCTGATGTCCTTTACGTGATATGTCTCTCAATTGTCGATGTTCGTCAATTAATGAATTTGCAATCCATTTGCTCACCTGGGTTCTTATGTAGGCTATCGTATACAAGCTAGCAATTTACATTTGATGCTGGCTCACTCCACCTCCAACACCTGCTTAGCGATATCGGTGATGCCATCGTTCTGCAACTGCATTAGCTTGACGGAGACGAATTTGGCGTTGTTCAATACCACATCGTACTGGCTATTTCTCTCTGAATTCTGAAGTACCTCCACTAGTTTCTTCAATTCCACCACAATGTGATTTTCCCAGACATCAGCATCTACAAGATTATGTTGCATGAGAACTGCCATGCTCTTCAAGTTGTCCAATAACCTAAAGGCCTGTACAGGAACTGTGAAGGAGGCTTTGATGATTTTGTCATTATCATGGTTCAGTTTAGCTCTGAGCGCCATCTTGGCCCACACTTCTTCGTCTTCAAGTACATCAGCCACCGTCAGTGAGTAGATGTCGATGTCAAACGCCACTAGCTTACATACAAACCGCACAAACGTTGCGTACACCTCAGGATAGAACTGATGGTTGTCCTTGATCACCTTGGCGAACCGCGGGAGATTAGGATGATTGAAGACTAGGGGAGCGGAGGACAATGTCACAAGATTCTTCACCATATGTACTGCCTGGTATTGCACTACATCGGTGAAAGAAAGGTCGAACAACGCTGTGACGAGATCGATTCCTTCGCTACGAGCTAAGTCAAGTATCTGGCTCTGAGCTTCACTGGAAGTGACGTAGTTTCCAATCACAATATAGTATGCAGCTTGGAGGTACATATTTGTGGAGCGGGAAGTAATAGCGACCTTGACAGCGTCCCATTCGGCAAAGTCCGTCATCGATGATATGTTACCCACAGCAGCAAAGAGGAAGCGACTAACGCGAGGCACCAGTGTGGCAGCGAATAACGGAAATATCACAGTGACAGAAATGCCGACGAGATGGTCAAACTGGGTGATATTACACAAAACCACCGCTGCAAAATCCTGATCTTCTTCGTCCATTTCGGCAAACTCCGAAGCGATTGATTCAATGATTTGCGGAGCCCTTCGACGGAGAATCTCGTCGAGACGCTCCTGAACTACCAACTCAGACATGAACTCGAGTAACGGGGTAAAATCTGTAATCAATCCGTAGACATCTAGACTGTGAAAAAAGTCCATGTACTTTTGCAATTTGTCGGTATTTCGAACAAACTGGTGGAGCAAGATATGGACTCGATCACTGGTGTAGTCTAGGCTTTGCCAGAAATCGGGATGGTCGATCAATTGGCATCTGTTAGTGTCGTTATCTGCGGTAAAGTTGACCAACACTCTCACCAATTCGTTATTGACAAGGGTGTCAGAACCGTATAGCGAGAGCAAATGCGGGAGGCAACGAGCTACCCGGAGGTCCAGCCGGTTACTGTCGTCTCGAAGGAGGGTTCCGAGGGCATTTAGATTAGCCACAACGTCGTGGGAACGTTGGAGTTGTTGGAGGATTCCATCCATATCTCGCGAAAAGTCTCAAAAATCTAAGATGGACTCTTAGAGGAAGTTTCGGTGAGAGATTCAAGACTAGGGAGATGAGATAGAAGAGAACACATGGTGGAATGACAGGCTACTGGGAGTAAGCTTTTGGGGAAAAATTAAGCGTTGGAAACTAAAAATGTAGAGGGTAGTTTGAAGACTCTTGGACAGGAGTCTTGTCCAAAGTATTCCGAATATCACTTAAGCTGCACTCAAATTTCCTGCTTTATGACTCACAATACTTATATACATTCAAGGTCCTTCAAAACTGACACTCAAGAACCATTAAATTCGAGATGTCAAGGTCCTTTAAACTTGGGAAGTCACCTCTGTCGCCAAAGTACGTTATTGTAAGTGAGATACGCTATGCTTCAATTTCATTCTAGCAGACTTAGACTCAGTGAATGTGAGCTATTTCTTCTGGCTGCTTCCCTGTCTAGTCCTATACTCTTTTCTTATTCATAGTATCATATCTTTTGATGTTCATCTTAGTTATTTCATTAGCCAAAGTCTATCTTTTCTTTCTCAATGGGTCACGGAAAACTGGCTAAAAATACAAATCATTATAAGCCCTTGGTTGATTCAGTAATTGCACATCACCGCTGTCCCTGTTTACAAAACTTGAAACAGTGTAAGACATAAATTTGAAACAGTTTTCTGTATAAGGAAAAGCCGCATATGTCTTTTCTGGTGTTTTTATTTTTAGATTTGTGTAATCTCTTTGACAGATTGGATGGATGATGTTATTATTCGATGAAGAGGTGATATAGTCGATAACAAAGGTGATCAAATTTATGATTTTCGGCAGTTTTGTTTTTGATTTCAACCATTATCCCATCTGGTGGTTTCAGAGCTACTTGAGGTGTCTTCCCCTTATATATCACTAGACCACCGTGGAGTAACAACACACCAGTACAAGCCAAGTTTACCCAGCAATTCACGACAAAGTTGTCTATTGTTATATATTTTGTTGAATACAATATATCTAATTCTGTATGTCATTCATCTCTTTCTAGTAACTGTCATAACTATATTTTCCAGACACCAGTGCCTGCTTTCACTCCACAATCTTTTCTCCTTGCTTGAGTCCCAATACGAACCTCACGTCAATGCATATAGACAAGCTCTGGAGCACCGGCAACAAGTGCAACAACTCCTTGTCACCCATATCGTTGATCCACCCTTCAATTACCACTGCATTATCCTCGTGTAAGGCGTAACTCACCGGAGAATTGTCTAGAATAATGACGTTTTTTAAGTCGTCATGGTCAAAAAACTTGGACAAGTCCTTGATGTACCCCACCCCATTACGATAGGTACAGTTTTTACGGTAATAACGCTTTTTAAATACCGGGGCATCAGGAAGTTCACTCTCGAGCCAATCTATGATAGGATCGGCGTACTCTTGCACGCTGGCAGTGAAGATGTGAAGATCAAACCACTTGCTGATTTCTTTAAGGAAGAAGTCACAGTAGGGTCGCTTGTGAACGTGGTAAAGCGTAGCAATATCATTGAGCTTAATTTCAATGATGTTTGCGTTATTATTGGTCAATGTCCTAGGAGACCCTTTGGAAAGGGAGTGGATCAACGTTTCGTCCAAATCGAGAACTAAGGTCTTACGTTTGATCTTCTGGGGGTTTCTGATAAGGGGGAAAAGTCTCTGGGGAGGAGGAATAATGTATTTTGATGACGATGTGGGAGACTTGATGTGGTTGGAAAGAATATTCTCGTGCTTTATGAGTTCGGTATTGGAATTGATCTGGTAGTTGGTCATTTCAATGCTTTTTATAAGATAGTTTATCGGATAAAGTAGGAGTTTCCAGAACATTAGCAACGGCTGGACGAGAACGAGATGAGGGATGAATAATAGCCATTTAAGCGGGAGTAGTAGCACAGAAAACGGCGAAGCGCCAGGAATATCGGGAGAAGCATCGTAAGATAGTCCCAACCCCACGCTGCCACTAGGTTTGGCGTTGTCATCGGTATCGATGTCATTGTGATTGTTATTATTATCAGCATAATCGGGAGTATCGACGGGATTTTTGATTTCTTCGGAATTGTCACTATTATAAGCTTCAGCAGCATTATCATCAACGTTGACAGCAGTTTCATCGTCATTATCATCACCGATATTATCATCATTATCAACCTCACCTGCAACCTCTGCTTTTCCGTCACTTCCTATGAAGCCATCGAGGGAATGCAAAAACGTCTTGATGGAATTCATAGCACCTCAATTCGTTTTCCACTCTTATATGCTGCAAACAAAGTCGGGTAATGGAGTAGGATCAGTTCACACCAGAACCACCAGCTTTGTATGATATTTGATGGAGATGTGCGAAATGGATATAATGGATAAAAGTAGTAGAATGTGTTGAGTAAAAATTTTTGGTGAAGGTCATCGACTGAACGAGATGATGGACACTGGGATGAGGTGGTGGAATAGTTGTAGAGCAATTTTCACTGTAGTTTTATCGCTGAATTGTGAGTTTGTTGAAAGTTTATTCAACCCCGTGGGTATTAAGTCTGGACTTAATTAGTTAGAGACAACACAAGAGAACATTATGAGCTATTGGCTTCCTTATTGGCAAGTACTGACTTAATGATGACTTGGAGGGTCATCTAGTGCAGGTTAAATGTTGAGAACCCATCATATGCACTCTGAGACCAACATTGGTGGAAGGTTGGACCAACAATTTGTGTTGGGTAAGAGTGCGGCCGACCCGGGAGATGAAGTGCCGGCGCGATTTGAAGGAGATTTGGCGAGAGACCGCGCGAGTGCCTTGGGGCGAGGGGAAGTCACTGGTGTGAATCTCTTTCCTTAGGTGAAACATCGATGCAATGCCGATGATTTCTCCCTGGATACCTCTATAGCTTAGTGCAGCTCTGAATTCAAGGCCAAAACCGGCCCCATTGATGATTGTCGTTTCAGATGGTCCAATCTGATATCTCCAATTTGGTACAGCAACGTACCCCACATGGAGAGCTGTAGCAAAATACCCCCCAGGATCCTTCATCGACTGTCGGTCTTGAGTTGGTTCAAATACCGCTGGAGCATCGTCGTAATCGAGGTATCCTCGCTCCTAATCAACTTGTTCATACGAATGTTCACCATATCGGCATCGGCCTCGTCTGCGTCATCATTATCACCTTCATCATCTTCCTCATATCCCGTGTCTGTTCGGTCGGGATTGTCGGTGTCGGTGTTTCTGTCAATGTTAAAATTGCTGGTCAAGTTGGTCCGGACCAACTTCATTCGATCAACCTGGTCTTGCAGCCCCTCACCCTGGACTACGCTGCGGGCTTTCGCCGCCTCCTCCTCTTCCTCTTCCTCCTCTTCGGGCTTTATTAGCCTCAATTGGTTGGTGTTATAACTATGACAGTACTTGCATTTGAGCCCTAGGACATGGTAGTTGATGTTGCTTTTGCCCTTACAGTCATTACAGCTGATGATACACCGCCAATGGTGGTAGGGTAACGGTAGCGGTTGCTGCGATATCTCTTGGTCGAGAACCCGGAACTGGGTGTCCATATTGACTATAGTCTTTTTGCAGATGGGACAACGGTAACTGTGCTTGATGAGGTCCTTGTAGCACGATTGATGGATCAGATGGCCACAATTCATGAACACCACCTTGGAGATCGAGGTGAAGAGATATTCCTCACAGATGGGGCAATTACAGTGGGTGGTATTGCTGACACATCGGTGGTTGTTCTGGAGCCCCATGGTCAAACAGATGCCACACTCATCACAGTGGAAGTAGTCCTTGCCTAGACCCAACCCTAATCGACAGATGCCGCACTTGTCACAGTGGTAGATGTTTTTGCTGTCGTCGTTGTCAAACAACTTGCACTTGGAGCAGTAGTAATTGGCCAATTCCCGGTGGCATTCCACACAGTATTGTGCCGGCTCCTGAGGAGTCTGGCACCACATACAGAGGATGTGGGAGATGTCACTACGGACTAATCGGTGGTCCTGATGGACGGCATCGTGACAGAAGCGGCACACATGCCATTCCCGGCACCGGGGGCACTCGATTTTGCAATTTCGCTGATAGTGTTCACACCCAAGAACACCCGAAGAGTGGTATGACGGCGTGGTGTCGCTGGTGGTGAGAATGACTTCGTCGTCGCCGTCAACAGCGGGATCTGCGTCATTTTCGTCGTCGACACGAGGACCCACACCGTCTCCTTCGACAGCCGCGTCATCGTCTAGACGCAATTCGCCTTTGGGGCGTTCCTTGGAATAGCGGTAGTAATTACCCATCATCAACCGCGTCACCAACCGATTCTTGTCGGCATCGGCCACAGCGAGACCCTGGATCCGCTGGATTTTCGTCCGCATCACCTCCTGGTGGTAGAAATCATCCAAGGAATCAAGATGGGTCAATTCCCTCGTCTCCTCCAGCGTCAACCCTTCGATTTCCAACTCTCGCTGGGGATCCCATCGCTGACTCCGGCGCCGGCGCCGGCCATTAGAACTGGTGACGAATACGTCGACAAACCGCTCCTCCGCCACCTCTCCTACACCCGCAGGCTCCGTAGCATCTTCCTCGCTGGAACTATCGTCGGCAGGAAGCACAATGGCCGCGTGAACCAAGTCCCTGAGAGGCTGAAGCCGTGCCATAGCCGTCAGAAGCGACTGACCAAGCTGAAGATCCTGTAGCACCGCCAGCATCTGAAGACGAGACGACACCACCGTCTTCAATGACGTCGCCGCCGTGTCATCCCCCTCCACCGCCGTGGCCACATGCTGTCTTATATAAGCCGCTATTTCTCCCAATCTCCCTCCGCCAATATCAAACTGGAGACCGGACAATCGGGAAAAATTCGGTAGCGTGGGTAATTCGGGCAACCCCGGAAGATACGTAGCAAGGAGAGGGAAGTTTAGCCGACCTATTTGGTCGAGCTGCTCCGTAATTGAGTCGTCAGTGCTGTCAAAGTCCTCATCCATCAAGAGTGAAAAAAGAGCAGATTGCGATTATTTAAGTCCCGTAAAAATGGTAAGTGAACGACCACACATCCAAGGAGAAACTCCGGGGAATTTCTGTTGCAGAAGAAGTGTCGAATAAGAGATGGAGGAGGAGGCGAGGGTGTGACCGGTACACCGGTGTAATCCATGAACAATTACCTCCAAACGGCTCCAGAAGAGGTTTCGCGAAAGAAACGACTATGGCTGGAGGAGATATTGTGACTCCTGAAGGAGAGGAGAAGGAGAACATTGATAAGACGGTAGCCTACGTGTTGAAGAATGGCGACACTTTCGAAAAACGGTTGAAGGGAACACCGGAGAAGTTTCCGTTCATTTTTAGTGGCCATAAGTTCTATGGCTACTATCAATGGAAGCTTGGGCGTCTCGAGCTGCCAGGGGCTTCTGTGGCAGTGAAGGCTACGCCTGTTGAATCAGACGGCGAAAAGGTGGAGGAGTTGACGTTTCTTGTGGATAAAGGGACGATTGTTGCCATAGATTATGAAGCCATTAAGCTTACAGCATTGTTTGTCGCCCACAACGGCGACGATTACGGCGGTGCTATACAACGACACATGGCCAAGGGCCACAGTGGGCAGTTTGACTTTCTCAACCCGTCCCACTCTTACCATCGCCTATTTAAATCGTTGGTTTCTCAGTATAGAGCCACGTTGGCTATTGTGAGTGATCCTGCGCCGCTACGGCGTGGCGATCTCTTCCAAGACGCCTACGCCCGAGCCCGCCACCACCAGGTGACTCGTATTAACCAAGAGAACCTTGCCCAGCGAGAGAAACAGCGACAGCTTGACTATGCCTCGGTTGATTGGCAGGACTTCACTATTGTGGGTAAGATTGAGTTCACCGCAGTGGATCAGGTGGTGGAGTTGCCCCTGGCTCTACGGAGAGACGACTTGATCCGACGGTCGTTAGAGGACCGTAGCCGGGGTCTACAGTTGGAGGTTGGCGAGAACCTTCAGCATGACACTCCTAGAGAGGGAGACAAACCGCAAGAGGAAACACCAGAGAAACCCGAGACAACTGACCCAACTGGCGGTACGGCTGCTGTCCCAGCTGGTGGTACCCAAGGAGGAAAAATCCCGGGTAAAATACGGCCCGCAGGAGAGTCGAGACTCAAGAAAAACCGTACCTCTACCATCATCTGTCCCATTACTGGTAAGGAGATTGAAGAATCGAAGTTCGATGAACACATAAAGGTGCTATTGCGAGACCCCAGCTATCTGACGCAGAAACAAAACTACATAAACAAAAACTTCCGCTACGGCAGTAACCTCAGCGACGACGAGGTGTACGGAAACATCAAAAGACTAACCCGAAAGAGAACCATAGAGTAACCCCAAATCTGTCTATGACAATCAGAAATATATTAAATACATATTAAAGCCATTAAGCTTTCAAGGATGAAGCTCTTCTCTTTTTGATTTCAGCCTTTTCAGCTTTTCTTTCATGTAACCTTTGAGCCAATAACTGAGCGTATTCAGCAGCAGCATCTCTTTGGTTTTGGGCATTTTGGATCTTCTTGGCCTTCAAAGCTCTCTTTCTTTGTAAAGTTTGAGGAGTGACCAATCTTTGGATCTTAGGAGCCTTGGTGTATGATTTTTCCCCCTTGGAGACTTCTCTTCTAACGACGAATTGTCTGACATCGTCATCTTTGGTCAAACCAAAGAATTTTCTAATGTGATTGGCTCTCTTAGGACCCAATCTCTTAGGAACAGTGGCGTCAGTTAAACCTTCAATGTCGTTGTCACCTTGTTTGACAATGGATAATGACAACACAGCCAAGTCTTGACCAACAATACAACCTCTGACGGATTTTCTCTTTCTTTCACCGGTTCTTCTTGGTCTGTAACAAGAGTGACCTTTGGCCAATAATAATTGGACTCTGGTTGGATGCATGACCCCCTGTTTCATAGGGAAACCTTGTTTGTCGTTACCTCCAGTGATTTTGAAGATGTATCCTTTGAATTCGTCTCCGACAGAGTCCCCAGCAACTTCTTGACCCATTCTTTTTTCCATGAATACGGCTAATTTGTGTTCATCGTCGATATCAATACTTTTTTGAGTACCGTTGGCGGGATAAGAAATATTCAACTGTTATGTTAGTATAAGATCCTTCCTCCTGTTGCTGATGTGTCTGGAGGGGCGTTTACGTGAATCATTTGATGGCGGTAATCCTTTGATTTTCCCATCCATTACTCCACAACCAAGGGGTATTTTCATCCAGGACTAACGCCAGAACTTGAATTATTCCCTCGCAATCACAACCCACTAGACTTCTCTACTTCACTCTCCATTGCAAACATACCTTCATATTGTTAGTTTATCCTTTCTGAAAAAATTTACTGAAAAAATCTCACTTCAGAACTTTGTGATAAATTTTCACCGCGAACTGTGGATGGCTGTGACTGCGGGTCTCAAGCCCTAGCCGCGACACGACAAGAATAAAGTAGGGGGATCTATATTACACTATAGTACACCTTCTATATACTAATGAAGGTCGCTGGAGACGCTACTGGGGTGCTGGAGACTTTTTTTCATCGAACTGGTTGATGAACTGCGTGGGGGACGGGAATTGGTAGTTGGGCTGATTTTGGCCCCGGAAAAAGTACTGGTTGGCGTTGGTGTAGGGGGTCATGCCGCTGGACCAATCCGGGGGGTAGAAGCCAAGAGGTGACGGGAACATGTCGACATACTTCGACGGGAGTCCCAGGACGGGGGTGTCGCCCGACGCCTGGTTTTGGATCTGATGGAGATGGGGATGGATGGGGAGCTGGCCCGAAGGAGGCGGGGGTGGCTGGGTAGACAGCGACGGTGGGGGCTGGCCCTGGCCTTGTTGCCCTGGTACCGTCGGAGCCGACTTGAATTTATCGGCTAGAACCTGATTGAGAATCGGGGTTGTTCCCGCATTGGGGTATTGGGTGGGCGACGGTTGGGGCATCGGGTTGAAGAAGCTGGTGAGGCCGTCACGGGGGAGGGGCGGGGCAGTAGCGGAAGATGGCGACGACGTCTGGGACTTCAGATGTATGGGTAGCGGCAACGTGGTGATGGGCTTCCTGGAGTCAGGGGATCGGAAGGTGGAGAAACTAGAGAATTTGGGGGTATTGATGGTGGGGGATTTGCCGTTTGCTTTCTCTATTCCCGACCGACCCATGGGATTGGGATTAGTATCGAGGGCGGTGATTGTCCGTGCGCTGTCGTTATTGCCTCCCTTGGCATCGGTAGGGATCTGGACTCGCAATACTGGCCGTCCTGAATGATTGGTCGCCAGGGAATCCTGGCGAAAATGGCCGTTTCCCGGTTCCTCCTCCTCTTCCTCTTCCTTGATCACTCCGTTGTTGAAGGAATTGAACGTGGGGACATTGGAAAGGGAGATGTGGTTCGGGGGCAACCCGGGGCGACGGTGGGTGGACCGCTTGTCGGAATGAGGGTTTTTCTCGTTCATCGAGTCGAAACTCCGCTTCTGTCGCTTGGGCTCGGGGGTGTCGGATTCGTAGTCACTGTCCTCCAACTCCTCGTCAATTAAGTCATCGTTCATGGCGGTGTGATTGGTCAATGTCTTCTTCTTCTTGTAATTGCCGTAATTGGCAGGCGACTTCGACTCATGGGGTGTAAGGGTCTGGTACGCCTTGATCAACTCTTTGGTGTCCACAGAGCTGAACTCGTATAGCTTGTTGTTGTTTCCCACGATAATGATGGCCAAATCGACCTGGCAGAGCACGGCTAGCTCGTGAGCTTTCTTGAATAGCCCGGCTTTCCGCTTGACGAACGTCACCGTTCGGTTCCTATCGTCGGTGAGGGGCTGGATTTCGATTTTTCTCCTTCCCATGGCTTGCGATGCTTTCGTTAACCTTGACGGCGGTTGTTGATGTTAACTGTGCTGTAGTTCAATGTCACAGGAAAAGGCAAAATTCGATTAAAGATCGTAGTGGCGGGGGAAAATCTGCGTTGTCCCGGAAGATACTTCTATAGACAATGGTCACAACACTCTGTAGTTCGATAGAATCTCGAAATAGCGGTACTCAACTCTGATATCCACGCCTAGATGTATTATCCTAAAGTATGATCAGAGGATTTTTCGCGCCCCGGTTAAAGGAGACAATTATGGGACGAGTTTAGGGCGACGATGGGTCGGGGCTCGCGCCACTTAGCGAGAGGTTGGTGGAAATGCCGGTTTTCCATGCGCCAATTGCTGTTGGTTGTTCCTGACTCCGTCGTGGTATTTTGCTACTAGTTACTACTGGAATCGTCACTGTCCACCACATCCCTGGCCTCCATTCACCTACGATGTTAGCCCGGTGTGTTGCGGCTGAACCCTTTTTTCCTGCCGTATCAGTGCGTAACGGGTCGAATCGGTTTATTTTTAGAACGACAGCGATGAGATGGGGTCTGGACCTTATTGGAAAGGCTAGAGTTTCGATGGTCAGCCAATAAACGGCTTGGGGAGGTAGGATGGCACAGAGCTCAGATTCGTTCATGTATATTTCACCTGTCAACTGAGGCATCGTTTCTAAACCAGTTGTAATTAATCCTGTAATTCGGGATCGATTAATTCTGCAACCTCATCGGTGAACTCCTGTCGAGTTCTGTCGTCGTAACTGGGTCTATGTAACATTTTCAATATTTCGGGGGTGTAAGGGGCCTTGTCGTTGCCGGGAGGATTGTTTGTGTTGACGATTTTGAAGTACTCTTCGTAGAAGTTACCATCGTAGCCTCCAATAGCGGAGTTGATCATCATGTCACTCAACTTGAACGAGTCGGTCAAAGGAATGACGTGAGGTCTTAATTCACCGCACAATTGTTGAATTCTTGTGGTGGTCAAGTAAGTCATGGCTTCAGGAGTAATCACAGAATACGTCAAGAAGTTTCCTGAGAATGACTCCAAAACCATGGTATAGGAGTATAATTTGGCCAACTTGTCCAAAATGGGGATCAATGGCTTTTCATCCTCGTTCTTCATGGTGGAGACCTTATCCAAAAATGCCTTCAACAAGAAGAAATGGGCCAAAAGCTTCGATAAAGTCACCAAATCAGCCCCGATATAGTCCCAATTCCCATTTTGCGTTTGCAACGTCTTTAAACACTGGGCTGATCCTCTGATAATCGCCACTTGTAATGCATTCAAGATTTTAGACGTATCAGCTAAATCGTCAATGCCCAAAACAGGTTCTTTGTTCAAGTTCTTCTTCGATTCGTTCAAAAACTCTAAGATTCCTCCCAACTTTTCTTCTTTTTCCAACACACTTTCGAGATTCTTAACCAATTGTTTACCCACTGACATCCCCAAAATGTTGTTGTCTCCTTCCCAAGTACATTGCACAGCAAAGTCATTGTAGGCCTTACCGAACCCACTGTAAGAGGAGTACCCGTGGCCACCACAAGCCTGTCTACATTTGTCAATGTTTTCCAATGTCAACCACGTACAGGTGGACTTCAACGACCCAGAAGCCACGAAAAGCGATTTGGTTAAGGCAATTCCCTCATCAATTCCTGCTTTGTCATCATTGGAAACAGCACTATCCAAGATTTCGTTAGCCTCTTTGGCGCTTTCGGCCAATACGTTAGCCCCGTTGGAGAACGCATAGCACAAAGCCAATATAGGAATCAAACGACGTTGATGTAAGGGGTAATTCAACAACTGAGACTCTTCGTCAGTTTCTTTGGCATTGGCAGCTTGAAACTGTCTTCTTCCCACACCATAACGGGTAGCGATGGTGATGACCCTGGATGACCACCTGAAAGCGTCCTTCACCATGATCACTCTACCGTTCAATAATGCACCGTAGGACAACTGATTCAATGTTGGTAAAGTAACATTTCCGTCAGAATCAACTTTGGCGTATTTTTGCAACATGAAAAACCTGGGGATCTTGACATTGGAGAATTGAATCCAACCGTTATCAATCCCGTCTCTTCCCATTTTACTGCCAATATCACCAACAGTGACACCAGGCATTAAATCGTGATTAGAGTCTCTCAAGGGAACGACAAAGGTCTTGACACCGTAATCTTTGCCCTTAACGATTAATCTAGCATACACCGAACAGTGGGTAGCGGAGTGAGCAGCACCTCCAATCCACCACTTGGTAGCACCGATATTAGGGGTGTTTATTATAAACGAGTCGTTTTCTTCATCAAAAGTGGCGGTGGTTTGTAGGCCAGCAACATTAGAACCATGGGCCAACTCAGTCATACCAAAACACCCGTAAATGTTCTTGATGAACGCTGCTTCCTTGTCTAAAGCCCAATAATTGACTTGAGCAAACGTCCCATTACTTCTAACACAGCCAATAAATAACCCCAAATGCACCCCCACTCGGGTGTGTAACTGGGGGTCAAACACCGATATCAAACTCATTCTCCGTTCGAACTCGTCAAAGGTCTCCAGCTCAATGTAACGGGATAACCGATTAATCTTCTTAATGGTCAATTCCCGGTGTTCCGCTTTGGTCAAGTCGTAGTAGTCGGGCTTAGCGGCCAAGATAGGGTCTCTTTCCATCTGTTGGATCATCCGCTTGGTTTCCTCCGACTGCCGCTTCGATCCCTCTAAGAAGTAGTTCATGACGTCAGGGTTGAACACCGCCGCCCCTCTTTCCTCTTGGATCAAGTTTCTGGGGTTGGGTGCTTCCAGGGAGTCCACCGTCTTGTTGACAATCATCGTAAAGGTATAAATAACTAGTTGTGATTAGTGAAGTTTAATAACTTTGTGAAAAACTGGAGATTATGGTCTTTTATAATAGTTTTTGTGGAGATGGCCATTCATGTGAAAGATGGAACAATACAAACTGCGATGACAGAAGGTGGTGCGAGGTAGATGGTGGAATTTTCACTAGCAGAAACCGTGGTGGCGTAGGGCGAGAGAGTCGGTAGTCACTGCGAGAGGAGTAGATGGGGTGGTGATGACGGTGTCGAAGAAGGAGGAACAAAAGAACTACTGTTGATGGCAGAAACACCCACCGGAGATTGCCTGCGTGATGACAAAAACTAACAGTTACGTCCTATCAGTGCGTCAAGGTGGCCTCGGCCATGAAAAAATTCATATGCTCCAATGTCATGGGACCAGGAAGGAGCGAGGATGAGGAGGGTGGGCAGGGTAAAGAGGTGGGAGGATATGGGGGGAGGAGGTGAATGGGGTGTTTAAGGTTAATTGAAGTGTATTTCTGGGTGAAGCTTTGCCGGTGAAGGGTGTATTATTATTTAGTTGTGTGAAGGTTTCTGGGGTGTGTTTTGTGTGTACTTTATGGAATTTGTGTCGGAGTTGAATTTTACGGAATATGTGTGTTTGCAAATTGTATTAGACTCTTTAGTGTTACTTTGATAATCGTGTTAGAGTGAATATTGGAGTGGACTTTTAACTGTGTTTTATTGTACTTTAGACTTTGCTCAAGAGTGGGTATCAGACTCTTTAGTGTGTTACTTTGAAAAATCGTGTTTAAGTGAATATCGAAGGATTCTCAAGTGTGTTTTACTGTGTTTCATAGAATTAGTTTGGATAGTGGACTCTTGGGTGTTTTCTCTGAAAATCGTGTTAAAGTGAATATTGAAGTGGATTCTTAAGTGTGCTTTATTGTTCGTAATAGACTCTGCCTAAGAGTGGACATTAAAGTAGACTCTACACTATATTTAATGGTGTACTTTATAAATCTAGTCATAAAGTGATATTGGAGTAACCCCTACATATTTAATGGTGTACTTCATAAATTAAGTCTCAGGGTAGACTCTTTGGTGTGTTTGAGCTAAAGTGGACATTGAAATAGACTCTACGCTACATTTCATGCTGTACTTCATAAAACTAGTCATAAAGTGATTTCCCTACATATTTGATAGTGTACTTAAACTCTACAGTATATTTAACTGTACTTGAGTGTACATTCTCCAATTCACTCTAAATATCCCCCCATATCCACTCTCCCTTATGACACTGGCTGATAATGTTCTTTGAAGTACCTGATATGTCAGTGAAATTCCATAGAGCGTATTCTCTTGTCTTTCTATTGTTCGTATTCTTTACGAGTTGACATCCCTTATGTTCCAAATTCAAGTCTACTCCTCTAAAATCTCTACTCTCTATTCTGTCATCTGTTCTATACTCAATGTTCTTATCCCTCAGATCCAGCTATTGTTCTGTTTGCAGTCCACCTTCAGATGACGCCGTCACTCTCTTATCGCTGTCTTATCATCTGCAGTCTTTGTTCCCTGATCTTGATCAGCCGTTCCTCCATTATCCCTCTCTATAATCTCCCAAAACTCCAATTTATCCTCACTAATCGCTTCTTATATATTCCTTCCACTGTTTGAGCTTTCCACATACTCTATACTCCCGTTTCTACTCCTGCCCCGTGATCCAATAATTTTAATACTGTCAAGATAAACCAGTCAAAAAACACCAAACTCCCGGAAAAAAGTCACCATTCTACAGCTGCGTACTACAGTTGTGAAACCCAACTGTCTGCTGCGGTTCCGGTATCCACAACCCTCATTAACTCCACATCTATAACTTTGGCCGTCTTGCCGTACCGCGAGCTGTTGTGAAATTTAACACCAATTACTACCAAAGGCAGAGAGATATCTTCGTTAGTAGGCGCCAATATCCAACAGTTAAACACCATATCTGGAGATAATTGATATTTAGTCAAAATTGCATCCTTCCAACAACAATATCCATCGTAACACAGCGACGGAGTCCTATAATGGGTAAAACAAGAAACAGAGTTAGTCTTGTCTGTTCATTCTGTAAAAAACGAAAAATCAAATGTAACAAGGGTCAACCATGCTCCAACTGTACCAAATACGGTAATTTGGAATGTAAGTATGAGGTCAACTTACTGAAAGATAAACTAGACTACATCAAAGAGTTAAATCAAGTTAAATTAAAGCTTCATCATCTTAGTAATAATGAGATAATCAAATTGAATCGGAAGTTTGTTGACCCGTATGAGCTACTACGGCCCTCTGAGTTCAAGAAACTTTCATCAACTCCTATAAGCGACCAATGGAATCTCGATAACGCCCTTATCGGTACGAATAAGAATGATAAAATTGACAGTTTTTCATTTGATCGTTCCATCGATAGCTTCTACTTTGTGAAGGACTTTCGTAGACGATACATGGATATCCTTAGCTATTATTATCTTAGTATCAACGACGAATACGTTTCATCGATATTTCAGCAGTTGATAAATTTGAAGTACTATCATAACTTCAATATTTATATTGCAGAGAACCCAGCCGAGTACTTTTTTGAACAAAAATCAGGATTGATTCAACCCCGATTCGAAAGCATTAATTTGAATGAAATTCAATTCATTCTACCTAGTTTGGCTAATATTTCCAGACTCATTGACATTTTTTTTCAGAAATACTATTTGTATTGGCCTTTTTTGGATGAATTCGACTTTCGATTGGTAGTAAAGTCGTTGATATCTTCTGATGGGATGCTAGTAATCAACGATGCGTTGGATTATGCTTATTTGGCGAATTTATTGCTAATACTCAAGTTAGTGAATTCATTTGAAAATCTAATTGAAATGGATGTAAAGCACCAATACGTGGAAATTGCATTGAACATATATAACCAAAAATTTAATATCATATCAGATAGTAACTTGGCAGTTTGCCAGTTAATTTTGTTCATTGAAATCTGTATTATAATGTTACCCATGGAAGGTAATAACGAAAGCGACTTGAAGAATTTGCAGGCTTCCTTGATTTCCGTGTGTATCCATATGGGATTCAACCTCGAGCCCAACGACTATTCCAAAATTTTGAACAACAAAAAGACCAATAACTTGCAGCGGAAAATATGGTACTTCACGTTGTTTATAGAGGCCATTATGTTTTTGATTCACGGTAAGCCCATTGGCATCAATTTGAACAACTTCAATGTGGTATTACCTTATTACGAAGAAGGGGGAGAAAATAACCTGAACGTTGACCTTGAAGTCCAGAGTTTAAAGTTATTCAAAAACTTTGAGCAGATTTGGTACCCAATTGTGGAATTGAGTTATCGTTTCAGTGATGTGGTCAATAGTGCCATCAACTTTGACTCGCTAATCACCGTGCTAGAACAGCTCGAAACCTACTATATCGGGAAGTTTAACCTAGATGATTTTTCTATTGGCAGTGCTGCAGAAATTGTCCTTTTCACCAGCGTATTCAACTTCCTTATCTCGGTATACTACAACATATTCATCTTTATAGAGCAGAGGAAATCTTATGGGTTGGCATATTTCTATTTGAAGAAGGTCTGGGTTTTTATTACCACCATCTTCACCCCGTTTACCAGAGATTACCTAGCACACGCTCCCCAGATGTTAAAGGACTTTCTGGTATCGCTTTTTGAAAAGATAATCCTGAAAATCACTGTATTCAAGAACGGATTGCTTATCCGGTTGAAAAAGCACCTACTAGCGTCATATTCACCCCAGTACCAAGGATTGCTTCAACTCATCAAAAGCTACGACGATTTGATGGCAGACTGGCTCATGTCCTTCCCAACATACTTTTACGCCTGGCGTATTCTTCGGGGAGAAAAGGTGCTTATGAAATTCATTTTGAGTGACACAACCTATGATTTGATCCCGTTCAAGGATTTTAAGGATCAGGGCAACTTCAAGTTCACTGACGAAATGATTGCAGAGTTAACTACAATTTTCACTGCTGTTGGTACAATGACCAATGGCCATGACAATGGAGGAACTCTGGGGGCATTTGATAAGGAATTGGATAGGTTTTGGAAGAAGGTGGTGAGCGGAGAGACAGCCAATGGAACGACGAAGCATGAAGAGTTTTTGGACGAGTTGTTGCTGATTGACAATGTATTTGATTTCACCAAGCACTTTAATTCGTCATACTAGGGTTTTGGTTGATATGTGGCTCTGTTATAGATCACACCGCCTTGTGTAACGTTGTGTGATCCTCGAGAGATTGATATGTGAGAATGCTTCAAATGTTTTAGTAGAAGATATCAAGGGAAAATAGGGCTTACATTAGTGATTACTGGTTCTGAATGAATGTATGCATAGACTGGGGTTCTGAGGCACACTGGAAGTCTGGGATCCGCCGGAGACTCTCTGTCACCTTCTAACGGTCCCAAGGTCTTGAGGTTCCTGTAGAATTGAATTCATGTTTGATCAATTCATTTATTGCAGTACTTACTTCATAGTTTCTAATGAAACCTCAAGTCCGATTATGTCCTAAATGCTTCCGGAGGCAGAATGGCCAGAGTCAGTGTTGAATCCCCGAACGACCACGGGAATCATTCCCCCCGTAGGAATAGTAAAAGGGCGGTGACCCACCACCGCCAAAATACATTTGATGGTACCACCGTGACTGGTAACGTTCACCACCTCGTCATCAGATTCCCACAATTGCTGAAGAAACGACAACACTCGGAGACAATTTTCATCAAAGGTCTCCTCGGTTTCGGGATAATCTGAATCGGTTTCGGCAAACCCTGGCTCGGTGACGAAACCCTCCTGTCCGAACCGCAGGAGAATCTCAGGACGTGACGACCGCTTGTTACAGAGGTGGAAACCGATTATCTCCCTCACCTTGTCGGACACCACTACAGTGCGCCCCGAGGGCCATACGCCCTCCATGGACAGGACCAAGGTACGGCACGAGCGCTGAAGCGGCGACAGGTAGTACGCCGTGGGCACAGGGCAGCCTTTGGCCACCTGCTGGCGCCAGGCGAGATTGTTTTCCTTAGCCTGAGCCTCCCCTAGGGGTGTGAGCATGGGGTCGGGAGCGTAAACGGTATCGCCGTCTACCCCCAAAGCGTGCCATTTCTTCCTCCACTCAGCCGAGCCATACTTCAGCACCACGATGTTGTGATATCCCTGGCCGTGGCGGGCGAGAAAGAGGAGTTTGGTTTTGGTAGTAGCAGCTTTAGCTTTGTCATTATCTTTGCCACGATCTTTCTCTGCCCTCTGTCCGACCTTCTCTTCCTTGGGAGTAGCGTCGCCGACTCTATTGGCACGGCGAACCCCCTCGACAATCTCCTCCCACGGGCGAGCAATGCCGAAGTCTTCGGTAAGATAATTGAACCGTAAGTCGTCGGTGGATTCCTCCGATTGATGAAAGTTTCCTGGCACCACCTCGAACTCCCACTTGAGCTTTCCCGCGTCCCGTAGCTCGTGGTGTTGCTGGTGGTACACGGAGAGACGGTCGTTGCCTGCTCGAGCGTCGTTGTAGTCCTGCTGGGTCGGTATTACAAGGGACATAACGGGGAATTTCGCATTTTGGAGGGAACAGTAGTGGGGGTGGTAGTGGGGCGGAGGTGTGGCGGTGGGGAGGATGTAGTGTAAAGGTGAAGATGTGATGATGATGTGTGAAGATATGAAGATGTAAAGAGAAAAGATTTGAAGATGTAAAGTGATAAGATATAAAAATAAGATACTCACATATTAAATATAAAGATATGAAGATGTAAATAATAATAAGACATGAAGTTGATAGGATATGAAGATACGATGGTGATCAGATGACAAGATGACAAGATATAAAGATATAAAGAAATAAAGACATGAACATGAAGTTATTAAGACATGAAGTTATTAAGATTGAAGGTATAAAGTTAAAATAATGGGAGGACGATATAAAGATATAAAGATATATGAAGTTATGAAGTTGTAAAGTTATAAATATGAAAATCTGTAGATAAAAAGACGATAAGATGATAAGATATATAAATGTGAGGATGTAAAGTAAATGAAGATATGATGATATAAAGATATGAGGATATAAAGAGGATATAAAGATGATAGGAACAATGATGTAAAGATCAAAAAATGTAAGATGATAAGATATGAAGATATGAAGATGAAGACACCATATGAAGATGAAGACACCATATGAAGAGGAAGACACCATATGAAGATATGAAGATAATAAGTTATAAAGATATAAAGATGAAGACACCATATGAAGTTATGAAGATAATAAGATATGAAGATATGAAAATGAAGACACCATATGAAGAGGAAGACACCATATGAAGATATGAAGATAATAAGTTATAAAGTTATGAAGACCTGAAGATTTAAATGCACAAAGATATGAAAGAATAAACATAGACATAAAGACCTGAAGATACAAGATACAAGATACAAGAACAAGAACAAGAACAATAAAATACTCATCCCAGCACAGGACCAACGTCCTCTCCAGTCAAACTGGCCCTACGACTACAACCACTGCAAAGGGACCGAAACACCCTCTGAGGCGATACAACGCTAGTAACACCCCCAAGGAAACAGTTCAGCAAGCACAGGTCCTGATAATACCACACTAAAACACCAAAAACACCCAAAATAACACCCTTACACCGACAGTAAACGCTCAAAGCACCCAAAACACCCAAAACAATACCCCCTACAACTCTCATCCCATGTCACCCAATAAACACCACAACCAACCCCCAAGATCAGTCCCAAACTACAGATAAAGCCCCACGTAAAATCGCCTCAAGCCTCCCCAATCTCTCCCAAATTTTGACCTCACCCACTACAGTAATCTACCTGCCGCATGGTCCACCCCTCTTCACCTCTCGCCTCCGAATCACTCTCGTTATCGTCGTCTTTATCCCCTTCTACAACCAATTCTGCTGGTGCGAATTTTTCACATTATGGACCAAGGGACGATATTAGAAGACAACGTTGGCCAGGAGAAAACGGCACTGCTGACGACGGCACTGCTGGCGACGGCACCCGAGAAGGTGTCACCAGTGACGGGAGAAACTGCCGACACGGAACAGCCTCCGACGGCAAAAACCACCATTGGCGACGTCGCTCACGTTGTGTTGGCTACTGTCCCTGAGGTTGTGGGGTTTATAGAGTCCCACCACCGCCCCGACGTGGGGGCGATCAAGGTGACGATGCCTGTACCTGTTCTCCAGCTCCATGACGAACCCATACGACTCACCCTGCGCCGACAGTACCCCACGGTGATGGTCCCCCTGGGGACCCACGGCACCAAATATGTCCCACGACAGCTCCGGTTGCGCCCCAGAGACAAACGCCACGCCGGGGTGGTTCTACGAGGCCCTGGCGACTTTCAGGTGACGTCGGCAGCTCCCACCGACCTCCAGATCAACTACGCCGTGAGGGATCTTCTCAACAGCGATTGGGACGGCGACGGTCCCGTGGTGTCGCTTTCGTCGTTGGCTGCCACCGACGGCACCGATACCCCCGACGACGATGTGGAGTCGGCGGTGTGGCTCCAGGCTGCACGGGGGGAGCGATGGCGTGCTTCTGTTGACGTTTACGCTTCATCTCTCGTCGAGGGTCCGTCGTCCCCCGACTCTTCCCCATGGGCCCTCCACCCCTGGAACCTCCACAACACCGCCCAGGTTCCTGGCACCCTCGCCCGAACCCCTGACGTCCACTGCACCGTGGGCCGGGCCGGCGACGTCGACCCCTGGACGGTAGTCGACTGCTGGGGCCAGAGCGTCCGCCGTCAGGTCGTAGGGACGAAGAAATGGTACGTGGTTCCGTCGTCGTCCTACGACCGCTTCTGCCAATTGGCGGCCCTGGTGGCCAAATCGTCGCCGGGCGACCCCCGGCTCCGCCACCGCCTCCCGTCGTTCGACCGCCTCATCTCCCCCCTCCACTGTGACGACGTGGCGGTGACGCCGGAGATGCTTCTTCGCCACGGCATTCCTTTTCACACCGCCATTTTACGCCCCGGCGACTTCCTCGTCACCTATCCCCGTACAGCGTTGTTGGCGGTGCTGCATACGTTGTCTGTCGACCACTGTACCACCCTCGCTACTCCCCTATGGGCCGACTACGCCCGGGATCTCGTGGGAGTCCCCGCGGCCCACGGCGTGGTGTTTGCTTCCGTGGTGGAGTCCATCGTCCACCGGGGTTGCCTGGACCTTGGCGAGCTCTACACCGCCCTCCTCGACCACGAGATGGCGGTGCGGCACCAGGCGAGGGCCAAAGGGGTCAAGGAGGTGGTGGGGGCCGACGATGACGACAGTAATTATCTCGCCCAAGACTCCCTCGACTACTGCTACCCCAGCAAAATCTCCCTTGTCGACACCGCCTCCGACAGCCGCTTCGACATCGCGGTGTCCCGGTTCCTCGACCTAACCATCGAACCCCAGTGGCACTGTGAGTTGGTGGTGGCCCTCTCCGACGACAAACTCCGAGGGGTCCTCCGCACCGCCACCGCCGCCTCCTCCCTAGATTACCGTCAATGGACCCAGTCGTACCGCGCTGCTGCCGCCGTTGGTGACCGCTCGCTCAAGAGCTACCGAGCCCTCCTCGCCGAGGGAGAGAAGATCCTCCGCCGCCACGCGGGGACAAAGGTATTTGAAGTGTTCCAGCACCGTACGGCGGGGATCCACCTCCATCATCACCCCCCTTCCCCCGATTCGTGCCCCGATTCCGCTTGGACCCAGTTCCTTCACCACCTATCGGCTCTATCAGCGTTTGTCGACGCCGGTGCCCGCTTTATCGACGATTGCCAGGAGATCTTGAGCTGGAAGCACCACCAGCGTATTCGGGGAGCCCCTGGCGCCGACGGAAACGTCATGAACGGGTTCTCCGACAACTCCAATTCACAGTCTTCGGCACCACTGCCGTCGCTACAACCCCCCTCCGCAGTGTTACGCCTTGTGGCCGTCCTCGACTCCATCCCCCACCTCAACTTCTACTGCAGTGAGGCCGAGCTGGTGGTGGAGTTTCTGAACGAATTGGCCAACTTCGAGCGGTCGGTGCGTCTCCTCTTGCTGCGGCTGAAGCCAAAGCCCACCGTGGGCCACTGCAACGACTTGATCACCTTGGGTCAGTCGTTTGGCATTGATCTCCCGTCCCTCCGCTTCCTCGTCCGCGTACGCAATCGTCTTGTGTGGATGAAGAATTACGACCTTCTTATGGCGGGCCAGGACCCCGTCAATCACCACCAGCGACATCAGCAGTTTGGTTTGGCCCAGTTGAAGACTTTCTACAATCAGGGAGTAGAGGTGTTGGGAAAGGGAGACACCGCTAACCTTGAGAATCTCCGGTCGATTATCGACGTCTCCGACGGCTACCACGCCCGTATTGACGCCGCTCTCGCCAACGACGCCCCCATAGATAGCCAGGCGATATCGGCGGTAGACCTGTTGCTCGATGAGATCCACGAACGTCGTGGTGGCTCCGATCGAATCTTTGTTGACGTCCCCCGCTACGACGCTCTCATGGATTGGCGTCTCCTCGTCGAACCAGTGGAGTCGTGGTACGAGTTTGCAGGGGGTTCGTCCTCCCTTGGTTACAGGGACGTCGTACGGTTGCGGCGATCGATTGTGGCGACAAAGTTGCCTGTCTCCGGTGTTCTTGAGGAAATCGACCGAGTTATCGCCGAAACTAAAGCTCGTGTGGACGCCGTGGCGACCCTCTTCCACGTTGCCAAAAGTGACGACCTCCCGGGGGCTCTCGAACGCCTCTTGGCTGCAACTACCCCCAACAGCGACGACGTTTACGACAATTCCTCGGGTCGGGCTTTTCTCGCCGGCGACGACCCGACCCAGCCTACTCACATCTACTGTGTGTGTCGAAACTACGAGTTGGGGGGGATGATTGAGTGTGAAGAGTGCAAGGAGTGGTATCATGACGTGTGTGTTAAAGTAGAGCCGGAACCTAAGCCCAAAAGGAGAAAGAAAGAGGCTGTGGCCGCCCAATCTGACGACGTCAAACCCCCTGGAGACTCGTCAAAGCCCAAGACAAAACGGGACGATGCGTTTATCTGTCCTGTTTGCAAATTGGTGAACTCCACCGAGTTGTCCGACCCCGATCTTCATGACCAGCCGACGTTGCTCGACGTTACTTACATCTTACGGCAGTTACAGGGTCTCGCTGCCCCTCCGACGGAAGAATTGTCCAAGTTGACGAAATTGCACGATAGTCTCTTTCTTTTGGCCAAGGGATACCTTCGGGAGGTTGCCGCAGTGAAATCAGGGGAATACGACGTTGTGACTAAGATAGATCGTCTTCGGTTTGTATTACGTAAAGCTTACGGACTCGGTGTGGTGGTTGAGGATGTGGTTTGGGAGTGTTTGACCACCATCAGAAGGCTTCAGTTTGAAAAGAATTGGTGGGACCGCCAGGCTCGTAAAAAGGTGAAACGACCCCGAGTAAAAAAGGTGCCCGTTCCAGAGACTTCCGGGGATCTGCCGTCGAATGGCACCGTTTCGGTCCCGGCACCTCTTCCGTCTTTGGAGTCGGAGCCTATAGAGTCTCAGTCTTTGGAGGCCCAATTCAAATCTCACTTTAAACTGGAAGAAATCGATATGGAGCTGGAGTTGCTAGACTTCAAGGACTCCGAGTCTCTTCTCGATTTCACACCGAAGACAAAAGAGGAAGAATTGGCGGAGATGGAGGAAGTCAAAGACGAAGGAACAAAGGTTACTGATGCGCCTGAAGTCGACTCTGAGGCTGTTTTTGGGTCTACTGGAAATAACCCTACTGCTCTGGCTGGCGATACAGATTCAACGTTTGCTTCTGTCATACCCAGCGATTCCGCTATAAATTCAAGTCACTCGGGGTTAGTTGAGGAGTCTGGTGGTGATTTAGAGTCAGTCGAAGCTTCTTCTAAATTATCAGAGACAGTGTCAGCGACATCTGATGTTCAGGAACAGGTTGAGACTCCTTCTAAGTTGCTTGAGTCTGCTGAAGCTCCTTCTGAGTTACCGGAGTCAGTATCATCGTCTTCTGATGTTCAGGAGCATGTTGAAGCTCCTTCTGAGGTTCAGGAGCCAATCACAGCTCCCTCTGAGCTACTTGAGTCTGTCGAAGCTCCTTCAAAATTGACAAAGTCAACATCAGTGTCTTCTGAGATTCAGGAGTCAATTACAGCTCCATCCGAATTGCTGGAGTCTCTCGAAGCTTCTTCTAAATCACAAGACTCGGTGAAACCTCCTTCGGCGTTGCCAGAACCAGCCACAGCTCCTTTTGAACCTCCAGAGTCGGTTAAAGAGCCAGAATCAATAACTCCAACTGCAAATTTCCAGTCACTAGATAACTTGCCAGTGCTGTCCACAGTTCCTGTTGATCGCATAGACTCAACTACAAATACTACAGAGACTCCTCCTGCCTTTAAAAACACCCACAGTCCGAGTTCATTGAGCTACCAACAAACACTGTGAGGAAAGAACCTGCGGCCAAACAATCGTCCTTCAAAAGTTGAATTTTGCATTTCAAGTCTGAAAGAAAGGGCAACTGATTCCCTAAACAACCTGTCCTTGTCGTGATCGAATGACGAGTTTCGAGGTGATCGTTAAATAAAAGTAAGTAATTGCACTAAAGGTGTCTCATCATATCTTCTTCTCCGTCTCTTCTTCTCTGTCTCTTCTTCTCTGTCTCTTCTTCTCTGTCTCTTCTTCTCTGTCTCTTCTTCTCTGTCTCTTCTGCATTCCCCATTGCGACCTCTATATGAAGAACTATGAGGAAAGGAGGCCACTAACCTTGAAAAAAGAGGATGTCCTCCGCCGTTCTTCATCAACTACTCCTATTGGGCTTGCAACGATTGATTTTGTTTGCACATTTTTAGAATAATTGTGTAATCTACACAAAGGCAGATAAATAACTATACCTGGATGTTGATAAAGCCGTTCGAAACGGGCTTATAGTAAGATCAATCAACAGGAGTAGTAATACATTCCTTTCTTTTTAGTCTTACAAGTACACGGTAGAATAATTTACACTGTATCTCGTCTGGATTACAAATAAGGAAACTTAGGTATCCCCATCCACTGCCATACCAAGACTAAATAAAGACCAGGACAAAATACAAAGCATTTCTAAACGTCTTCTTTTTTCTATACTGCCGTTTTTCTCAGATCAACACTTCATTGGGAGAACTCTAATGAGGTAGAAATACGTGTTTACAGTCTTGGAAGTTGTAAATCATACAATGATCAACAACTTCACCATTCAACTTCGAGAGTATTCCATGATCCCGAGTTCAAAATGTTGTGAAGAAAAAAAGCAATGGCATTTTGCTAGCCCCATCCT
>JAJMSJ010000053.1:0-28996 GCA_030578535.1 Yamadazyma tumulicola
CAATGCTTGACGAATTTAAAGCTCTATGATGAATATTACAATGAAATTTATATATTGTGGCTGTACGTCAGCTAGTTAGGATCTGCAAGTTTAGTGACCAACTTACCAGGCTTCTTTTCCCCGTTGAACAACCTATTGAAAATTCTGGGAAGCTGCTTCAAAGGTTCTGCATCCCGTGATACATCAATCAAGTCAAGCGATTGTTCTCCGACTTTAAGTTTGCCCTCTTGAACATAGGATGCTATCTCCTTAGTAGCTTCTTGATATTGATCCACGTAATCAAGAACACCAAAGCCTTTGACAGTTAATTTTCTAGGGGTAATGTATCTCCAATTCTTTACCCATGACTTTTCGGCGTCATTGTAGCCCGCTACCGAACCGCATGCCACAATGGTACCGTGTAATTTAGTTAAAACAATCATTTGATCTAAGATTTCTCCTCCAACATTATCAAAGTAAACGTCACAGGCTTCATCGTCACCCAATGCATCTCTCATCTCTTGTGCAAACATTTTACTTGTATAATCTACACAAACATCAGCTCCAATTGATTTAACAAAATCACATTTGACCTTCCCACCAGCAATACCAATAACTTTTTTAGCACCAATTACATTTTTAGCAAGCTGGACAACAACAGATCCCGTAGCACCTGCGGCACCAGAAACTACCAAAACTTGGTCTTTTCTCAATTGCCCAATCTTAAGTAAACCAAAATATGCAGTTAATCCGGTGAATCCAAGATAATCAACGTAAGCTGTCAATGGAACCGGAATTGAAGGATCGATTTTGACGTTTGCAAAGTCTTTTTGGATAACAACATTATCCCCCCACGATGTGTAAGCCAGAAAGATCTCACCAGGTTTATGACTTTCAGACTTAGATTTCAAAATTTGAACAAGACCAACCGACTTCATGGGTTCGTTTTCACGAATTGGATCAGCATATGACTTCTCTGTACCTTTTTGAATTAAGAGTCTTTGTCCTGGATCATTAGAAAATATCAAATTCTTAACTAATATTTCCCCTTCCTTTAATTCTTCAATGTTCTGAGTACAAAGTCTGAAAGTAGAATTGATTTGATCAAATTCGGGATTAATTTCTTTTATAGGAGAGCTATTGACCAAAATGATGGTACTTGTTGAAGGCGCACTCATCTAAACGGCAATTTAATCATTCAGAGCTTGCTGCGTTTGACCTATATATATCTCTCGTTCTCCCCCTCAAATTCGAATTCATAATCCGGGTATTTCTGTCGGAAGTTTTCTGACAGGTTCTTCCGCGTCGTCCCGTCAGTCCATTAATATGGTCCGAAAGAAATTTTTTTCAAAGATTCCGTCTCCGTTTAAGATCCCGTCTCCGCGCTATTAGTTAAATGGCTGCAAAATCAGTTAATGTTGCAACCAAATCTGAAGGTGAAAGTAACGCTTTGTGGTGGGTTTGGCAGCATTACAAACGGTCTCTAGAACATTTCAAGTCAATAGCGATTATGTGGATATACCGGCAAGAAGTGCAGAACAGTCACTCTTCATATTCTTTGAGGAAAGTTTCCTTCATTCAATACTAATGGAGCTTTTGGTACTTTGTCTAAGTTTGACATGAACGGAAGAATCTTCCAATCTTGGTTTTGTATGAAATTTCGAATTCAATTATTTGGACGGAAATAAATCCTAGATGAAATAAAGTAGACAAAACTTAAATCGAAGGAATCTTTTTGGTATGTGAGAACCATGTACTATACACTTTTCTGACGTGGAATAAAACAAAGACCCTACTTATGAATTACAACAACAAATCTATACATATACATAAGATTACCAAGATTAGAAAAAGTTTGGATTCAATTCTTGAAACCATGAAAATTGCCATAGTTACATCCATATTTCAATTCTTGAAAGTACGAAAGTTGTTATAGTAACATCCATAATTTTTAAGTTGCTTCCATTTATTCTTCACCTAAATCTATGTAAAATTGTCTATTGGTAAAAGTCTACTATTACTCTAGCTATAAGACTGAGTGATTTTGATCAATGAATAATTTCTCTCAACAAAAAGGATGGGATTTCGATACTGGAGTGTATTAACAACAAAGAAGAATTGGTAAAAGCTAGTCAACAAACAACGATGTTTTACCTGAAATTTTCAATTCGACTGTAAATTACCGTAACTTTCGACCAAAGACAGTTAACCGGTAAATATAATTATACCAGACTATCTATTCAAATTAGAAGTAAGCCAAACAATAATTTCCGTACCTTTTGTGACATTAGGACTTTCCATGTACGACTCCTTTATAAAATCGGAATCATGTTTACTATGATATTCTAAGGCTCCTAAATTGGGATTCTGAATAATGGCAAATGGAAACAACTGCAACTCCCGATTTGACAGTCAGTAGTAATTACTGTGAAGTCGTAAAATGTTTTGCAACTCGAATGGAAAGAATCTCGATAGCGGTGGAACTACACCCAATTGATTTGTAGTAATTTTTTTGTCCTCCCTAGCAGTATCTGTTTTCCTCAAATGATGCTTTAATAATAAATTCACACTAACCTGAATCAAATGGTACTGAAGCTGTAGCTCTAGAACTATTCTCGTTTTCAATCAAACCAGACTGGTCAGTCTCCACGTTAAAGATTTCTTATCACCTTTCGAATTTCTCAATGTGTTGCTCCCACCATTACGCCCGAGAACCTACTCAGAGAGTTTACCCCTAGAATTTCTGTGTACAAATGTTACAACTTACTCGCCGACAAAATTCTTTTACATCAAAACCCATCTCTACCACAATACTACTAACGCACGAACAGATCAAACCGATGGCGATTTCTGATTCTTGGTAACTGGCTGGTCCCTTCAGCATGATCAAACAATTGAACTCAAATTCGGGGACACTAACAACCTTGATCAACATATCCGAATACATATCAGATACAGCTTTCATTTCATCTCGGTTGGGTTGAAATTGCAAATAATCATTATCCACTTGCTGCATTTAAACAAATATTTCATTAAAAAAACAAGTTTGTTCCAATTGAGGCTAAAATAGATGCTTACTCGACTCGGGAAAAATATGACGTGTATCTAAGGTGGAGTGTTGATAAACTGTGATAAACCGGAAAAGCTTTTCCAAGGTTTGATTCAACTCATCGAATTCATGAATTTTTTCTGAATTTTGGATGGTTGGCCCTCAATAAGCTAAATAAGACATACCCTTTCCTTGGACTTGATTTTCTTCATGGTTTATAGGATCAATCTGTTAAACGTACAAATCAGCTGTTTATTCATTTATAGGTTTCGAACTACTCTCAGTACAAGTATAGGATGAGATCTTTAGAAATAATGTGTTGAAAACGCTTGACTTGCAACTAAACTTAACTCCTAATGTAGCTGGGTAAGCGGTTGAATATTTGTGGTGTCAAAGTTTTGAACGAAAACAAATATGAGCCAATTGGTTGAGCAACTTGACTTCAAAGCTAGCGTTCACTTTCCAATCGAGCTGCATTTTGTTCAAATGCTTCATGGGTTGTGAAAATTTTTACATGGAACATCAATTTACTTCTGAGTATAAATTTGGGTGTCTTCTTGGAGTCACTGGAAGAGGGGATCACTCTTCAAACTTATCCCATTGGCTATAAAATGATGGTTGAGTTGTATTCTAATGAAGGGTATGGGACTGCACACTTAGTTTGATTCTTTTGGGAGCCAATAGAAAGGAGCCTTTATAAAACTTAACTTTTGAAACTCACAGGCTAATTAAACAATCTTGATCATCTTGCTGCTCAAACATCAAACCACTTATTGGGATTTGTACTTCAATGTATATCGTAACTTATTCTCATGGCAAAAATGTTCTCCTCTTCAAAATGTGGTATCGACTTCGTATCAAATGTAGGAAATAATGCAGGAGGATTCTCTTTTTATTCACTTAACTATATACGAGCGCATCGATTATAAGCTGAGACTTCATTTAATGAGACGTTGGACAATTATTTTTGTAGCATCAAAGTAGCAACTATGTATGAGATCAGTCATGAAAAAGTCACAGAGTTTATAGCCATCAGCCAAATGTCTTCGATATCCGTTTGTATATGTTGAGCGGCTTCGTTTGATTGTGGCGTTGAAATGACTGGTTCCATAATTTTATCAAGACGAGTGAACTTTTTATCAGTTTTATTATCCCTTGAGGTTAAAACATTATATAATGAGTTTAAGCCATCACTCGCCAAAATTTTCGTCGTATCGAGATAGTTTCCATACAAACCATTGAGAAAATCTCTGGTGTCCTGTAGCACATTCCATAGTTTTCTAGCCACTGAGTCTGAAATATCAGAAAATCTACTCACAATATAAAAAAGTAGTACAGTTGAAGTACTTTCTAGGTACATACTTATGAAAACAATTGGCTGAGTCATTTTCACCTTTTTGTTTAGCTTAATTATGTAATCCGAAAGCTCAACAGCAACGTCCACACAATTCTTTGATCCCGTTTCGATTTTATTCCTTAAAGATTCCGGTATATGAGTACCGTTGTTATCAACGTAGGCACCGAAAATTAAAAATGGGCGGTACAAAATTAATTTGATATAAAGATAGTAGATTCTTATCCAAAACCATTCAATAATTCTTGGTTTTGGAATTATCTTTACATCATCGGTGACCTCTGTTTGAATAATTTGTGGGTCACTGCTGCTTAAATATACCCCATCAATTTCAAACGAAAACTGTTCAATGATGCCAATCATAGTCAAAAGATCATTCTTGGAGTCATATAATTCATGATGGATCTTCAGTAACAATGATGCAAAACGAATTCTCACTCTCAGATGTTCAAAAGTAACCGCAAATTCTTTCAGTTCACCATAACCGTCATATTTGAAGTCTTCCTCTTTGACTAACGGTGGCCCCACACTGTCATTTACTCCACTTGGTCTACCCACACAGAAGCTCCAATATTTGTCAAACTGCCAAGTGATAGCCCAAACTCGTTTGTGATGACTTGCGTCAAAAGAGTTAGCCAGCGGCTTAACAACATTATCTTTGTGAAGCCCGATTGCCAACAGAAATCTGACCGCAAATCCAATGTAAGTATATGAGTGTGCAGTGTCTCCTAAACAACAAGCACACAAGCACATAAAAAGTGTGATTCTAACAGCATCAAATGAAACGTTGGAAAAAATGGTCGGAACTGTCTGAAAAGCTAGATTGTAGAAAGCTTTTGCAATAGGAAATGCATTTGAGTTACCTTCTTCATTATTGAAATATGAAGTTGCAGCACCAACCGATAAGACCAAATAAAGGAGGGCTCTATCTTCTGGCGAAGCCTCTGGGTTCATCCATGTTGTCGAAGCTAACGAGAATAGTTCATCGGCAGTGAAAACTGGAAGGGGAACACCCCATGTTTCAAGATATGCTCCCAACAATTTATTCATCGATTCAGTACTAAAATTTTCTAACGAAAAATCAAATGCCCATGAGTGTTCTAGTACTGTAGGATTAATTCGAAATCTTTCAAGCCCTTGCACTTTGCCCTGACTATCATATTCATTATCCGGATGTGGTTTTAGTAGGATGTTTAATTGATTCACGAATGAAAAGTTACTCGCTGATCCAAAATATTCAGAAATGTTATCTTGTCCACTAATAGGCAAATCAGGAAATTCTATAGTCTCCTTGTTTGATGCAATCGACCTTTCTTGTTAGTAAAAAGCTTTCATTCAGTTGTTAGAAAGAAACATACCTCACTTGTTTCGTTTGTGTTCTATCAATTATTTTCCTTGTCGCTCGGTACTGAGACCTTACAACACACTTAAATCCGAAGTGGGTACATGCTTGGCACACTGGACCACCACTGCATTTGACCTTCCTCTTCCTGCAATTTTCACACGCTAGAGTGGTTCTCTTCCTTATCAGTTCCATACTGGAAATTCGCGGATTTTCAAATCATTTAGTTGAGTTGAAATTCATTTGCTCCTGCCCAAGACGTAAACAGTCAGACATGCTAATAACAATATCTTAGCTCATTCCTTTAGGGTTATCACAACTCTCTACACATATCGAAAGATCTTGTAGCGCTTGAACGATGTACTTAAGAAAGTAACTTTGATTATGCATACAGATTGGGAGGGCCAGACACCCAAATTTGAGCCATAAGCGACCTTTGCTCTACAGAGAACGAATACAAAACCTAGAGCAGTATATCAACACTGAAATTTATTAAAAATTACCAATTTTTTACTCCCATTAGGTCATCCATCTCACGATTTTACAATATGAGCTTCCTGGATAGCCTCAACACTGGCATCGGAAGGATCCGGGCTGTCTAATTCAAGATTTTCAGTACCGGCTGATTTACCAAAAAGACGCTTCACAATAACGATAATAGAATCTTTCCCTTGCCACAATGGGAAGACTATGATATAAGTTGCTGCAAGTAAAAGCCACATTAACATTATAACAATCAACGCTGTAAATCCGCTTCTAGTTAAATCTTTCTTTATCCCGTATAGCGAAACAGGAACAATAATATAAGCTCCAAATAGAATAATAGCGTTGCACCCCAAACTCAATAAAGAGTGAGTTTTCAAAGTCTTTTTGACTTTATCACTGATTATGACAGCCTCCTTACCTTCTTTATCAACATCGTCACCAAGACTAAGCTTGCCGTTTAATGACTCCATAGTAAATGGTACTTCATCTGGCTTTATCAATGAAATCAATAAAATATATACCGTCGAACTAGCTAATGCAGTGATATTACCAATGAATGTGGCTTCCGTGGTCATCAAAGAATCCTTATTAATAACACCAGCAAAATGATGAGTTGCCCCAATCCAGCACGCAAGACCCGTTAGAGTTCCTAATGGACAACCAATGATTAACGACAATTTGGTCATCTTTGGCCAAAACAACGTGAAGCAAACAGCACTGACCTCTGGTGTTAATATAATCCCAAGAAAACTGATTAGCCAACCAACGGTGATACCAATATAATTAAAAACGGTTGCTAATGCTGCCATTGCGATACCGAAGCCAATAACTGACAAGTGAGCAACATTTACCAATTCCTTACCTGAAGCATCACGTTTGATGTAAGTTCTATAAACATCATACGTAGTTACAGAAGAAAATGCAATTAATTCGGCAGATGTGGCGGAAGTAACGGACATAAACAACATAACCAATCCAGCTGCAGCACCGCTCTTTCCAAAAATGGCAGCCATACCGTAGATGACAGGCAAACCGCTATCTGCTTCCACTACTGTCAAAGGATTAGGATAAGTAATGGAAGCAGGGTTAGTTAATAATGCTCTACATGCTAGTCCAGCAGACAGTCCGAGTGAAAATGGAATAATCCACCAACAAATACCACCTAACAAATAACCATAGAAAACATTGGAAGGCTCCGAGGCAATGGCTCTTTGAGAATAGCCTGGATCACCAAAGACGGAACTAAGTCCTCCGACTGCAACACTCCAGGTAAGGAAGAACATTGACTTGTCATGAAATGAAAGGTAACTCTGACCAGTCTTTGATGGGAATACCTCTTGAACTTCAAGTAAGAGATCATACATTTTCCCCGGAGATCCAATAAGCGATGAAGAACAGTACACGGTATAGCACGTGGTTAACAAAATTCCGTAAATGATAACAGTGTGAGTCCAGTCAGATATGAAAGTAGCTTTCAAACCACCCATTGTTGTATACACAATAACATTAAGCGGTAATAAGAAACTTGCGGCGACTACATGCATTCCAGTAGTAGCAGCAAAACCCTGAGATCCACCCAAAAGTAAACAGGCAGAAATTAGAATATTTGTAGCCATACAGTAACAAAGGAAAACCCAATGACCCGCTTTGCCGAATCTTATATAAAAACATTCTGAGATGGTATGAGCCGAAGGAGCGTTTCTTTTGATCTGAATGGCTAAAAACAAAAACAAAGTAATTTGGATGGTACCTCCAATCCCGTACAAAAATCCACCACTTATACCATGATCGTAACTCCATTGACCAGACGTAAGAAGTGTAGCCGGCCAAGTCCAGGCAGAAACAGTGCTGGAGGCTATCAAACCCGACTTAACACTTCTGGAAGCTGTAGAAAACCGCTCCGAATCTTGCACTTGTCCTAAATACAGCGCAAGGACTCTCGTGATGAAGATCATCAACAAAGCAAAAGCTGCTCCAAGTCCTAAAGCGAAACCATATCCATAACCTTGACTAAGAATCGGTTCCATTTTGCTCTTTATACTCTGTCTTCCTTCTATTTGCACTGACTCAACTGTGTTCTACTTCATTTTATATTGTTCCTCAAGAAGTTAAATGATAAGGCTGATAAGCCGTTATCTCGTTTGTCGCATAATTCGAAATGGTCGCCCACCACTTGGAATTTTATTCCGAAATCCGAAATCCGAAATCCGAGAACCGAGAACCGATAACAAATCGCCTATTTCAGACATAGTTCCTTATCGAGTCGCGGAATAAGCTAATATGTTCATCTCTCCGTATATATTGCGGCCAGATAAGATGAATTAGACCTCAAGAGCACCAAGAGAAATACAAAAAATGGTTGGAAGTTGGGTAGATTTAGTTGAAGCTAAAAGAGACGCTGTTAAAGGTGCAATTCCATCAGAATGGATCAATGATTCGATTAAAGACGAGATGGCCTTAGCCAACTTTGTTAATACCTACGAATATTTGGATTCAATTCTTCCGTCTGATGAAGTTGCCATTACAAGTTTAACCATGTTGGAACTCCAGCTGAAAATCGGCAAAGGTGAGTTGAAGGCATTGACTGTGGTGAGGGCTTATTGTCATAGAGCGGCGTTAGCCCAACAGATTTTGAATTGCTGCAGTGAAATCTTTTTCGACAAGGCGTTTGAACAAGCCACCAAACTTGATGAGTATTTTGAAAAGAATGGTAAGGTAATCGGTCCTTTGCACGGAATCCCTATTTCTCTCAAAGATCAGGTTGACCTTCCTGGTATTGATAGTGCCATTGGATTTGTCGCATTGGTGAACAAACCCAAGACTGAAATTAGTTTATTGGCTGAGTTTTTGCTAGAGGCTGGGGCTGTGTTTTATGTCAAGACTACCGTGCCAATGGCAATGATGGCACCTGAAACGGTTTCTAATGTTCATGGATATACTTTAAATGCTTGCAATTATAAATTAACAAGTGGTGGATCTTCAGGTGGTGAAGGTGCACTCGTTGGAGCTGGGGCTTCTCCAATGGGGTTTGGTACTGATATTGGGGGTAGTATTCGTATTCCTTCTGCCTTCCAAGGTCTTCATGCTTTGAAGCCTTCAACTGGAAGAATCTCTTACTTGAGGGTGACAAATTCTTACAGCTCACAGGAAACATTGCCTTCTGCAATTGGTCCAATGGCAAGAAGTTTAGCTGACGTTGAGTATATCACGAAACTTATCATTGAATGGAAACTTTGGGAATTTGATCCAAAAGTTGTACCTATACCATATAAAGACTACTCCAGTTTGAAACTGGAAAAATTAACATTTGGGGTATGGTCGTATGATGGTCAAATAATGCCTCACCCACCAATTCAAAGAGCTCTAAAACAAGTGGTCGAATCCGTCAAAGCTCAGGGTCACGAAGTTATTGAAATTGACGTACCCAATGATAAATATCTTGAAACTGCTACCAAAATCTTTACCGCAGACCAAGGTGCAGAAGTTTTGGAGATATGTGCAAGAACGGGTGAGCCCATCGTTAAGCAAGTCGCCGATATGCTCGTATTAGATCCAAAGAAACCCCCGATAAGTGTGAATGAATGGTGGGATTTATGTAGGAAACATTATGAAGGAAAAGAGGACTTTGCCAAACTTTGGAACGCGACCACAAGCAAAACAAAATCGGGAAAGCCAATTGATGGTTTGATTTGCCCAATATGGCCATCATGTTCTTACTTGCCGGGCGGTGTCAACACGTTGAATTACAGTTGTCCCTTTAACTTTGTTGATTATCCAAGTGTTGTGTTACCAATTACCAAAGCGGATAAGACGCTTGATCCTATTCAAACCGACTATGTACCTAACAATAACCTCGACGAGACAGTTTATAAGAATTATGATGGTGATCTTTTTGATGGAATGCCAGTTTGTCTTCAAGTTGTTGGTAGACAATTACAGGAAGAGAAGACTTTGGCAGTAGCATCTGTTGTAGAATCCTGTTTGAAAACATAGGTCATTCATTCAGCCTTGCAATGTATGTTTTGTTTCTAGTTCTACATATCTCACTTTTAATGTGCAATTTTTCTCCATATGAAACAAGCTAAGTTCGTCAAACGCCTAATTGATATTCCAGTAATCTCCAGAGCCACATGAAACGAAACTGGACTCTTGCTGCTAGGCTTGTTGCATCCAATACAAATGATAGTGTAAACCGCTCAACCGATTTTACGAAGTTAATAAATTGCCCACTTCAACTCTATCGTCATGAAGCTAAGAAAATTTGGATCCATTATCGATGACTATAGTTAGTTGGAAACAAAATCTCTTCAACATGATTAGTTATTTAATTTTTAGCCCCTTGTTGCATGCTAGATTTTGTGAAATGCACAACTTAAAGATCCAATAGCCCCATACTCCACAAAGTCAAGCTTATAACATTTAAAGAGTTCATATTCTTGAAAGTCTTATCCATCCGAAGGGAATATAAGAGAGCCATTCATAGATGTCCGAAAATCTTCATTATATTTTGAAAGGTGGAAATTTGGTTAAACTGGGGCAGACTTCAAGTCGATACATAGAGGGAACTCAGGGAGTGAGACACTCAATGTTTAACATGTTATTATGGATACCAAAAACGAAGGTCCGAACTCTGTGCTCTCCATGAGACTAACCGCAAGTAAAGAAGAGATGGAAGCGAAGAAAAAGAAGAACCAAGTAGAACAAAGAATCAAAACATTCATTCAAACTCAACAACAACCTTTCCTAAGTGACTACCTGATCTAAAGTAATCCCAGGCTTTTTGATATTCTTCAAACTTGAACACTTTATCGATTTCAGGAGGGTTAAGCACACCTTCTTCGAAGTATTTAACCTCTTTATCTACTAAAACCTGGTCAGTTTCAACGAAAGGCTGGTAAACTTTGAGCTTGGTTAAACCCAAGGAACTCGAAAGACGTAATTTAACATAATCCAAGGTCATAACGGCTAGAATAGAGTCACTATCCAACTTTGGTTTTTTACCTCCAATGATATTGATGTAAGTTCCATCTTTTTTAACGATTTTGTTAAGGTATTTAAGCAAAACTTCACTCCCAGCGAGGTCGATAACAGCATCATAGACTTTATTCTTACTGTCCTCAACAAGTTCTTTTCCAAGGGTGGGTGATTTGTAGCTTAGAATTTTATTAGCACCTAACTTTTTTGATGTTTCTGCAGATCTTTCGGAACAGATACCGGTGATTTCAACATCAGGGACCTCATGCTTTAAAAGAGCAAGCACTGGCCGTCCAACAGAAGTTCCAGTACCATTGACCAAAACTTTAGAATTGGGTTTCAACTTAGCCAACTCAACAACACCTACTGCAGTAGTATAAACTAACGGAAAACTTGCAGCCTCTGCTAGGGTGAGGTTTTGAGGGATTTTGCTAATAGCAAACTCACCACCCAACTCCAATACTACATATTCCTGTAATACTCCTTCAGACTTCTTGAAAGGCAAAAACCCACAAATTTCATCGTCGATTTCGAAGTTGTATTTCTTCTTAAAGCTGTCACCGATGGAAACAACAGATCCAGAGAAATCCAAAGCAACACCATGCTTTTTCCCGGTAGGATTCATCAACCTATTAGTTGCAGCGAAAATCAATACATCAATAGGATTGAAAACAGCATATTTGGTTTTGATTAAAATCTGATTAGATTTAACTCCAAATTTGCCACCATTTTGCTTTACCAAATCGATAGTCTCGTCGATAGATTTTATTCCATTGGAGGCAGTGGTGTACACAACCTTTTTGAAAGTTAACTTACCCGTGTTCATGGCTTTTTTCTTGATCAAAGGACTCGTCAAGAAAAATCTTACAGTACTTCAGCAGTTTATGTAATTTTGATTTATAATCTCGTCTCGCGGAAGCAGACAAGGTTCACCGGAATTGTGGTGTGGATAAATGACAGGCGGGCTTTTCATGCATGAAGTGCGAGCAAGAAAAAGAAAGTATTTATTTGGAAATAGAAGCAACTTCCGGCTCTTGCATTGAAATACCTTCAGTCGACTGGGCCAAGAACCTATGGCACTCATGCGAGGGAAGACATGAAGCACGTAAAGCAAGATAGGAAAAGGTGGTACATGTAAACGACTTTCGAAAGGTTTTTCAGAATGAGAGTTGAGCAACAATCAAAATAATTCGAGCACGGTAGGTGACGATATACCCATGACACAGCAAATTAATAGCAGTGCAAAGATGAAAAGCTTATCTTTCATCAAAAAAGGACTTTATCGCAATATGCTCCCAACGATTTTCATTTATTGAAGAATGGACTTCTATCCCTAAGGTTTTAAACTTTTAGTTCATTCCTATGACTTACGAGACTGTTGCACTGGAGAAATTAAGATTTCTCCTTAGTCGATTCGTCGGTTATTCCAATGTCTTTCAACAAACCTTAAGATCTTCATCAGTTTAGAAGGATTCGGACCTGGAGTTGTCGTCCTTAAAGGATAGAGGTACTTCGGCTTATACAATTATCTATTAGAACTAAACTAATCACCAAAACATCACATAATCAATCCACCTGTAGACTTGATACTAGTGATAACTTTCAATTTCTCTTCGTCGTTACTATCATTTTCACTCTTCTCGGAATAGTATTCAACTGAACCGGGGTATCCCACACCGTTGATAGGAGCGTCATCTTCAAAGAAGCCATCAGTTTTCGTCATGTATTCCCAAGTTTTTGGTGCATCGGCATGCAGATCAGGGTACAACTTCGGTTTGAAAATATACCCCAATCCAAGATGGAAGAAAAATCCACACAAAAATGTGTACAACCACCCTGATCCATAAATCTCTGACGCTACAATTGACAACTTACCTGGATGGTAAGCATCATAAAGACCGGGAATAGCAATCACCGGAGAAACACACCAAGCCGCCAACCCCCATAAGTTGAATCCTTTGTAGTAATAGTACGCTCCTTTGGGTGACACTGTATACAAAGAGGGAACGTGAATGTTTCCCCTTCGGAGAACAAAGTAATCAGCCATCATACATCCAAGAAGGGGACCAACAAAGATGGAATATGAGCCCAAGAAAGTCATGAATTGTTGAGCATTTGCAAGGAATTTCCATGGAACAATAGCCCAGATGAGAAAACCAGCCAATATTTGAGCCCTCAAAATTGTAAAGTATTTAGGAAGTAATCCTGAAAGGTCGACTGCAAACGGAATTGAGTTAGCAAATATATTGGTTCCTGCTGTGGCGACCATAAAAGCAAACGCACAAAGAAATATTCCAGTCCTTGCGCCGGGACCCCACTGATGGTCTAAAATGGCTTCAAACAAATCCCACATATTCCAGTATGCCTGCCCATAGGCTCGATAGATTGAACAGATTGAAGTCATTCCAAAAAGAAGAACTACAATTTTCGAAGGAATAAATCCAATGGCTTGATACAAAACGGTGTCCAGTTTTCTTCTGGCATAACGTGAAATATCAGGTTGGTTAATGATCATTGGTGACAAAGTTCCCATGACGGTATTGATGATCGACATCCAGGTGTTACCCACAGAATGAGTTAACTCTACTTTCTGACCTACACTCCAATCACCTGGACCATTCCCTCTAACAACACAAAAAATGAACAACCCAAGTAACGCAGCTGGAGTGATAAATGATTTTATAGTAAAAAACCAACGGATCTGCTTTGGATGTACCCACATTAATGGCATTTGAAGCACCCAATATATAAAGAACGCAACCATTCCTCTGGTGGTAATTTGGGCACTCTCTGGCAATTGATTAGGAACATTAACCCACCTATGACCAAACATACACCGTAACATAACGTCAACCATTCTTGATCCGTAGTAACTTTGTACGGAATTCCATATTTGGGCAACAAATAATCTAACAAAGACAAAAAAGTAAAACAATCTAGTTCCGAACACCGCTCTTGCGTAGGCGGGGTACCCAATATGATAACTTGAACCTACTCTAGCATTGAGCACAGTAAAAAAACATGCAATAAATATCGCAAAAACGCACGCGCCAATAACTTGACCATATGGAAGACCCGTCAGGGCAATCAATGCTGCCCCAGTATTGAATTCGTTGATGTTGACAGCCGATTGAAGCCAGATTAATACATAATTATACCGACGCCATGTTCTGTCCTCTGGAGAAGTAGGCTTCAAATCATGGTTGGATCTAATGGCGTCTTCTTTCTGTTCTGAGTCATCTCTGATGGAGATGAACTCATCAATCTTCCTCAACGTTTCCATTTCGTTAATTTGAACCGTCAACCCTATGCCGCAAGAAGTGTTTAAATAAACAATGTCATGTCTTATCTATCGATCGCATCATGTATTTACGACATCTAGATGTTATCTTTATGGCGGACCTTCCACCGCGCGTTATCAGTTCTCATTATCAATCGGTGGTCCGGGAACGAAGGAATTGCGACACCTTCAATTTTGAGTGTGGCCTTATCAATATAAAGAGTAAATGTTCTTGGAGGATAACAGCCCCCTATGACTAGATTATTTTCACCATTAACGATCGGCGACATACAATTGAGTCACAGGGTTGTAATGGCTCCTTTGACTCGATACAGAGCACCCAACCGTACCCCTGGTGAGTTGATGATTGAACATTACTCCCAGAGATCTTCCAAAGGAGGCTTGATCATTACCGAAAGTACAGCGATTTCCGAAGCTTGTGGAGCACCCCCTAATGCCCCTAACATCTACACGGCTGAAGCGATTGAGGGTTGGAGGAAAGTTGTCCAAGGAGTTCATCAAGAGGGTGGAATTATATTTTGTCAATTGAATCATTATGGTAGAGCTTCAATCCCTAGCGTGAATGGAGCGGACTATCCAGTGATGTCAAGCTATTGCACTCCAATTACGGGAGAACACTATGTTGTTCCCAAGGAGATGAATGAGGGTGATATGAACCAGGTAATCAATGAGTTTGTTATTGCCGCTGATTTTGCTATTACGGCCGGATTCGACGGTGTGGAGTTGCATGGTGCTAATGGTTATTTACTTGACCAGTTCTTGGAAGACAACATTAACAAAAGAACCGATGAATATGGTGGGTCTATCGAAAATCGATGTAGATTTCCTTTAAGAGTTTTGGATGCAGTTATCGCAAAAATTGGCAAAGGTAGAGTAGCGTACAGGATCAGTCCATGGGACAATTTTCAAGACTGCAATGACTCTAGCCCTATTGAAAATTTTTCTTACGTATGCCAACAACTTGAAAAGAGAAATATCGCTTACGTCCATTGTGTAGAGGAAAGAAGCGACGCCAATGGTGGCAGGGAAAACGATAGCAAGTCAATCTCGATAGTTTCTGTTACTGAGTTTAAAAAAGACTTACCTTCCACACCTTTGATCTCTGCCGGCGGATGGAATCCAAGCAATATAGATGCTTTTGAGAATTTGGGTTTAGATGCAATTGCTATGGGAAGATTTTTCATCAGCAATCCAGATTTAGTAAAGAGGTTGGAAAATGAACTTCCGTTGACCAAGTACGATAGACTGACATTCTATGAGCCTTTGGTAGCTAGAGGATATATTGATTACCCATACTTTTAGTTTTTATTTACAGCAGTAATGCTTATGTTAGAAACACTTGTCCCATCTTGCTCTTTTATAGGCTCTTCTTTTTGTCCTTTTTCTTCGGTTTTATTTGATATTGTCAACGAGATAAGGAACATTGTTCCGGATAACGCCGTTAATGATATCATAACGTCTCTATACGATTGAAGGTAGACATTTATAACCTTATCATCGTAAGTTTTAACTAGACTTGGATCAGCAATTATATCTTCAACTATATGACTATCTTTGATAAGCAGTAAGAGCCTCTTTTCAAGTCTAGGGTTGAAAATAATCCCTGATATCAATAATCCAACTGCACCACCGAAGCACCTAAAGAAATTGCGTAAACCAGTGACAACTGCTCTGTCTTTTCCATCGGAATATGCCAATAATGCTAATAAGGTTGGCTGAAATGTGAACGCTATTCCAAGCCCTTGGATTAGGTTACTTCCAACTAACAATCCAACGTTACTGTGAAGATCAAACATAATCTTTAGTCCAGTTCCCAAACACCAAAACACGCCTCCAAACCATAAGCAGGCAACATAGTTTCCTGTCTTGGAATTAACAAACCCGACACCAATTCCAAAGATACTGGAGCTGCAGGTTGCTGGCAATTGCAAAACCCCACACATGATGGGCAGCCACCCTCGAACATTTTGGAGGTACAATGGATAATAAAAAATATCAACAAAATAAGCCCATCCCATAAGGAAACACATCAAAAATAAACACAGGCGTTGGAAATGACTGAAAAGATAGAGCGGGATCATTGGTATCATAGCATGATACTTTTCCACATACAAAAACCCCAACAATGCTATTACCCCAATAATTAGAAGACTTAACACTTGAGGACTCTTCCATGACCACGTCTCTCCTCCTCCCGATATTGCTACTAAAACAAAGACAATTCCAACCAATGAAGTTACAAATCCTATAATGTCCAACTGTCTAAGTTTGACTAGCAATGACCCTTGCACCCTTTTTAATGGAACAAAAAAGTAAATAAAGCAAGCACAAACTACACTTATTGGACATGAAATCCAAAACGTCCATTTCCAACTAGCCTTTTCACTCAATAATCCTCCAAGAAGTGGTCCCAATCCATTACCCAAGGTGGTGGAGACAGCAACAAATCCAAAATATTTCCCTCGTTGTCTTATAGTCAATAGGTCAGAAAATGTTATCATTACCAAGCAATTGATACCACCACCTCCAATGCCTGAGATCCCTCTAAATATGAAAAGTATTATGACGTTTGTGGAAAACCCACTTACAAGGTTACCTACAAACAAGCATCCTATGGAAAATAAGAACACTGCTTTCCTTCCAAAGATATCAGACAATCTTCCGAACTGTAACTGAAAGTTTGTGTTTGCAATCAAGTATGAAGCACCACACCACGTATTGATTAAAGTGGAGTTACCTAATGAAGTAGATATCGCGGGAATACTGGTGGTAACGGCAGTTTGGTCAAAGAATGAAACAAACAAAGACGTAGTCAAGCAGCCCAAAGTAGTTAAAAGTACCTTTTTTGGTAACGTTTGGGCTTGATCTTGAATATCATTCTCCATCTTCAACGCACCTTTAGGACTTCAGGTAGCCAACTAAATTTTTATTGCAATGGCACCTATTCTCTGGTGTACCGAGGGCTGATAATTTTGTATGAATGATTTCAGTATTGCGGAGCACATCCTCACGCGGAACATCCTCCGAGTGTTATCAGTGGCGGTTTGCGGCGGAATTATAGCCGCTCTCGGAAAGATAAGATTGATAACGCGAGATTTTCCTTATACTTAACTGACAGTGTTGGGTGTCAAGTCACAATAAACCATTATGTCAATTCCAAGTTTAGATTTTGATCCTTCAACGAAAGTCACACTAGATGACTTGCATAGTCAGCCATCCAAGTTAGGTTTAAAGTTACAACCTGAAGAAGTCGAGGATTACTACACGATGCTTTGTGCATTTGACAAGTCTGTTCAAAATATTTTAGCATTGGATGACTACTATTTACCTACCGATTTGGAAAGATTTCCCAGGGATAACATTCATTACCCTTCAAAGGAAGATAATCCGAAAGGTGCATGGGCTTATAAAGTCAGTATCAAAGATACCAAACCTGACATGAAGGGAGTAAAATCGTTGTCTGGTAAGACGATTTGCATGAAAGATTGCATTGATATTGCTGGGGTACCCCAGATCTTTGGCACTGATGCATACGAACCGTTTGTTCCTGATGCGGATGCTACTGTTGTCACAAGATCATTACTAGCTGGTGCCCAAATCGTTGGTTTAGCCACTTGTGAGAATCAAAGTTCGAGCACCTCATCTAATACAGCCAGTACAGGAAACGTCGAGAATCCCTATGCCGATGGATATTCTGCCGGTGGATCTTCAAGCGGCTGTGGGTATTTAGTTGGTAGTGGTGAAGTTGACTTAGCCGTTGGATGCGATCAGGGAGGAAGTATTCGAGTTCCTTCAGCTCATTGCGGAATAGTTGGACTCAAACCTACATTTGGTCTTGTTCCTTACAGTGGAATTGGTTCATTAGAGTCTAACATCGACCACGCTGGACCTATGACAAAGACAGTTCTTGATAATTGTCTATTACTTGAAGTTATTGCTGGCAAAGATGGTTTTGATGATAGACAGGATGGGGCCCCAACAGTCGAGAAACTTCCCAAATATAGAGAAATCACTGAAAACTCTAGCGTTAAAGGTATGAAAATTGGCATCTTGAAAGAGGCTTTAGAAGTTCCTGCAATGACCAAGTCAATGAAGGATAAATTTTTTGATACTGTGAAACTATACGAGCAGCTTGGGGCTGAAGTGGTTGAAATTTCAATTCCATTTCACAACATTGCACCAGAAATTTGGGCAGTTGGTCAAAGACAAGCTGGAGCGTTGAGGAAGTTGGGTCTTCAAGGTGGTCGTAGAATCTTAAAGTCTACTAAGTCATTTGATCACACCTTACCGATGAGCCAAGATTCCTTTGACAAAACTCCACCTCCTGTCAAAAATGTCATTATCAATGGATTGTATATGGCTGAAAAGTATCCCGGTTTGTATACAAAATGTATCAACTTGAGCTTAAAGGCAAAAGCAGAGTACGATAAAGCTTTGGAAAGTGTTGATGTCTTCGTTACACCAACGGTTCCCAGAGTAGCACCACCTCATGGAATAAGAGATGCGTCACCGCTTGATTTGATAAAACATACCATTGGGTTAAATAGTAACACAGGAATTTTCAATATTACCGGTCATCCTGCCCTTACTTTTCCTTGTGGGACTTTGCCTGCCGTGGACAATCCTGAAATTCATTTGCCTGTAGGATTGCAAGTAATTGGCAAACATCATGATGAATTATCAGTGTATAGAGCTGCCTATGGGTGGGAGCAAAATTTCAATTGGAAAGACAATTAGATAGCTGAATAAAAAATTTTTGTATAAATGCCAAAGTAGATCAGCCTTTTACGACTAACTCCTTGTACTTCTTCACTATAAAAACAATTTCACAAACCAAACCAGACGATTTCCACCTGTTTTCGAATAGTGGATCACGAGATCAAAAAATCACATGACAAAATAGATAAGACAAGCGTACGACATTTCTGGAATTTTTCGAAGATTCAGGACTTCCCGGTGGGCGGCATTGATATGGCGGAAGTGCCGATATTAGATAACGGCAATCCGCCTCCCCCTTTTTCGAGATCTTTTCATGATAAGCAAATTCGTATTTGATATAAAAACTGAATAGCTGACAGATGTAAAAGAAAACCTAAAACTAACCATTCATATATTACAAACATGGAATCAACTATCGCTGCTGCTGTTCCCCAAGACGTTAATGTCGACAAAAATGCCAACACCAAATATGATTTTCCTCGTGATTTATTTGGCTATGGTGAAGAAGGTTTATCAGTAGCTTGGCCGAATGATAAGAAAATTGCTGTTTCATTTGTGTTGAACTATGAAGAGGGTGGTGAGAGATCCCTCCAATACGGTGACGATACTAGTGAGTTTGTCTTGTACACTTCTTCCAAACCGGGGCCAATTCTTAACCGTGCGTACGAAGTGGAATCAGAGTATGATTATGGATCAAGGGTCGGTGTCTGGAGACTCTTGAAGTTATTCAAAAAATTTGGCAACAGGATTACTGCTTATGCAGTTGGAAAAGCATTTGAAAAGAATGAGGAAGTTCCAAAAGCTTTCCTCCGCGACGGCCATGAGATTGCATCCCACGCTTATAGATGGATTCCTTACGAAGATGTGTCTCCAGAATTAGAGAAAGCTTATATCTTGAAACAATTAGAAACCTTGGAGAGACTCACTGGTGAATCAGCTCCTGGTTGGTACATGGGAAGATTGAGTCCACAAAGTCTTGGATTAATCACCGAGGTTTATAAAGAATTGGGCAAAGAGTTGCCATATATCAGTGACTTTTATGGCGACGATGTTCCCGTTTGGCAAGATATTCCAGCTGAAAAGAGCTTACCAGTCGAGCAGAAGAAAGGGTTGTTATTTGTTCCTTACTCGTTTGATAATAATGATTATAGATTTTTAACTACCAATGGTTTTAGAGCAGCTGAGGCTTTCTACGAACACATGAAGAACACTTTCGATACTTTGTATGAAGAAGGTGGAAAAATGATGACTGTGGGTCTTCACTGTAGAATTATTGGTAGACCAGGTTACTTTCAAGCTTTGAAAAAATTCGTGGAATATGTTAATCTGCACGAAGATGTGTGGGTCTGTTCAAGATCCGATATCGCTAAGCATTTCAAGAGCAAATATCCTTATAAACCTAAGAATTAATATACATTCAAACTTTTACACGTCTATAGTTACCCTCCTAAATTATTCAAGATTTGATCCCAGAAGTCTTCGTTGATGTCGAATGATGAACTATTAACTGTTTCTAGTGTTGCTGGTTCCTCATTGACTGGTGGTATTGCTTTGGATCCATTGGTATTATCCTCCAATAGATTCTCAAACAAATCTCTATAAACTTTAGCTTCCACCCATCTCTCGGAAAAGACAAACAAAAGACTCGAGCAAGCTCGGATGTCATTTTGAATATTGATGAATTGGGGCTCACCTTTATTTCTAAGATAAAAAACCAATGTCACCCCTGCTAGAAAAACTGTATGTAAGGCAATGATACTAAACTCTAAAATGGAATCTTTATATAACAATTTATAACTGAGACAGATCTTACCAGCAGATAGACATGCTTCATCCAATAAGTTAGATCTGGAGTTCATAGAAGTTTTCATTATCATTGGTACCAATAAAATCAATCTTGCCCTATGATACAGTAGTTCTAGAAAATCATAGCTTTCCTTTCCTTTTAAAACTCGGTCAAAATCTTCTCTCGTTGGCAATTCTGAATACCATTTCTGCAAATCGTGCTCTATAGTTTCAAATTTGTCACCTATCGGTATTGAACTGTTAACTGAATATAGCAACAAATGAATTCTACTTTCAATTAATCTGATTTTTGAAGTATTGATGAAAGATGTAAAATTGGAGATGGACCCAAAAAAGAGAGGATCCCGTTGTTGCTGCAATTGTAGTTGATATAGATTATAAATTTCGTTTTGAGTTGGGGTGTTGGAAATATCCACACTTAAAGGATAAGGTAAATCAACAAAACTATCGAAATAGATAAACGGCCGACCTAAAGATAATGAAAGTAACTTATCGTTATTGTAAATACTCCAAAAAATTCGTTTATGCACCTCGTTTGCCCAACAATCATCCAAGGAAACAGGACGTTTTCTGTGGAACCCGTTTTGAATTAATTTTCTAAGAGCAATCCCAGTTAATTCCCAAGACGACACATAAAATGACAAATGATAACTCCTGCTTATAAACATAGCTATGAGTGCACAGCTTTGTATTTGCCTCATAGCGTCCAATTTAGCTTTAGTTAGTAGTTTCAACGCTCGTCTGAAGTAATACTCTGGTGATGGATAGGTAGTCACATTCAATAATTCATGTAGCCTACACCCTATACCCAAAGCCATATTGTAGCAGAATCTTTCCCATGGAGTCTTTTCCACACGTGGGAGCATATCATAAAACCATATATGATCAATCAAATAACACCTATTATGAGCCATACTGAAAAACTTCTCCAAGAAAAGTTCTTCAATCTTCGTTGATATTTTGTTACTACTTCCATTATCCGGGGAGTCTTCTATGATTATGGGATGATTCATTGTTTCAGAATCATCGGGTTTACCCAATAGGTTTTTTATTGCCTTGACAATTGTTATAACAGCGAACGTCCCGATATACTCCTCAGCTTCATTTGAGCTTCGATATAAGATCTTAGACACAATTTCCGAAAAAGTTGATTCGCTCAAAATAGAATCGTCAATAGTATTACTATCATTATTTTTGGCCAACTCAAGTTGGTGATGGAGTTCATTGTTCCTTTTTGTTAAATCTTTTATCTGATTTTGTAAGTTGGTAATGGATGGCATGTTTGTGTTTTCATTGTACCATCTTCCGAACTCACACTGAACTGCCGCCTTCTTGCAATTGAAACAGGGTCTATTGCCATCACACCTTCTTTTGCGAGCTTTACACCTATTGCAAGCAACCAAAACTCTTGTGTTTTTTCGTTCCATTATTCGACTCTTATCAATTTTTTTAGAATGCGAGCTTGAAGATAAGCAAAATATCCGTACTGTTGAAGTCCAAAAATCAAACCATTGGCTTCCCTCCCTTGATTATGTTACCACTATAATATCTCTGCTACCTTTTTACTACTTTTCGTTGACTGGATAAGGTTTGTATAATGAAAAAGTCTTCGATCCAATACTTCTATTCAATAAGTTAATACAGCATCACCAGTATCTTGGATTCTTGGGTTGACAATGATGGGAAACTTTCATTTCATCACATCAAGTGCTTGGTGATGAACTCGAGTAGTTCAAATTTCTTATCACGAACCCAACTGATTGAACTTGCATACCTACTAATAAATGTTGATTTTTGAACATTCAAAAGGGACGTTTCGATACAGCAACTACAGCAGAGAGATATTCATAGTTGCAATTAGAGGAGCGGACTCACATCTTAGTGACTGTATTCTTCCATTCTCTTCCCAGAACAAAAGCTCTGAATCGCGTTTAAACCATATAACTACTGGTTCTGTGACAAATGTAATTGCTATGCCTTCAAAGATACTATTAATCATGTATACTGTGACAATTGTACATAATATAATTGAAATATACAAACTAATTAGTGTCGCTTCTTTGATCTTGTAGGTGCGGCACAAATAAGGTTTTTTGCAGCCAAAAGATAGTAACTAATCTAAAGTTACTCTCTCTTACCTTGTGGAAGTTACGGCTGATTTACTGAGTGATGAGAAGATTGTATTATTCGATTGATTGTACTATTTTCTCAAAGCTACAACAACGGGACTAAGACCCAGTCTCTTGGTTAGCAACCCCAGGAGCATCCATATCGGGGTAAATGAATTTTTGTATCGAGCTGACTAAGCTTCACTAACTCCATACTAATCCATCTCCCTGGTATTAAATAATTATGGTCCTTTACTATTGTATAGTTGTAAGCTTCGACAGACATGAGTTAGAATCTGAAAATGTTTTCTTTCTCAATAATTTGTCCGTAGTATTACACATTGTAGAATATGATACATCAATTAGTAGAAGCAGAACCCCGTTTGTGTTGACAGCCCCGGTTTTAAAATGATTTACTATAAAAGTGATTGCCAGAAGGTCGAACATTCAAAGTCAAGAAAGTCAGCTACTTCTACCAAGTAGAGTCGATTCAAAGTAGGTTTTACCTGAAATGAAATTACAGACAAAACAAACAGTGCTTAAGAAACACTTCAACCAAACCTTAAAAATCTAACCTATCCAGTTTTACAAGAAGGTCTTCAATTCTAAAAGTACGTTACTTAAACGGAAAATCGAAGTTCAATTTTTTCACATGAGGCTCATAACTTTATCAGCCAATGAATTTCACAGAAATCACTGTTTCATACCAAAGCTTCATGTCAAACAAATCCATTTGAAAACGCTACTACAGTATCCCAAACGAGAAATCAGATTAACCTTGAAGGAACGAGATAAGTTTCAACCTTCAAAGCACATACGCTAACGTGTTGATGTCCAATTTCAATTTACACACTCATGTACTCAAGCATCTGTATCCTTTCAAGTCGAGCCCTAGCTTAGAAGGTGAAGCATTTCTATTCCGTTTAACGCCTTCAAAAGGATAAGCGCGTGGACAAAAGTGGCATTTGATCCGCAATTATTTTCGTTATCGGTAGATAAGTGACCCTGATAAGGAAGCACAACATGATTTCCTTTCTAAGTCTTCAACGTTCTTGAGGTTAAATCTGTGCCAACAGATGTTGCATGTAGGTGAATACATACGAAACAGTCACCATTTTTTTTTTACTTACTAATCCATTGAAGGCCACCACAGTTATAACTTCCACAGTGCTATTTCAAATTTCGATCCGTATGTGTTTTTAGCAATAAAAAGTTCCTTACAACGATGTGTCGATTTTTCTCGAGCTCAGAATAATTTATAATTATATACTGGGACAGAACTTCAACATTACCATTCTGACAATTACCGATCATTCAGCAAAGTTGGGTGCCAGGATGTCAGGAACTGTGGGAAAAAAGATCATAGTTAATGTAGAGGTTGGCGAAGAGTTGAATGAGCCAGCTTCTGAGACCGATAGTCTTATTGACCATTTTGTACATGACAGAAGACTCAGTAAGTCATTGGAACCAAGACATTTATCAGTAATCACGATGGTGGGAATTTTTGGTACTGGACTTTTTCTATCTTCAGGCAGTGTGTTAGCGAGGACAGGACCGATTGGAATGCTTCTTGGATTTCTCCTTGTTGGGGCAGTTGTCGCAGCTTCCCAACTTTGTATGATTGAATTGGCTACACTTGCTCCATTTACTCAAGCTATGATTAGACATAGCGATCATTTTTTTTCTCCGGCTTGGGGATTCACTGTCGGTTGGACTTCAGTTTATAGTAGCTTGATTCCTCTGGAACTTACAGCTACTGTCGTAATTGTTGAATATTGGAGCGATTCAAATCCAGCCATTTGGATCACCGTATTTGCAGCTTTTTTAATAGCAGTGAATTCCTATAACATCAAATGGTATGGGGAGGTTGAATTTATTTTTGGAACCTTGAAACTATCATTGATAATAGTTTTAATTGTCACCGGTTTGATTTTTGATTTGGGAGGTACTCCTAGTCATGAAAGAATTGGATTTAGGTACTGGAAAGACCCTGGTATTTTTGCATCGTTAATCTTCGAGGGATATAAGGGTAAGTTTGTTGGTTTTTGGTCCGCCATAAATTCAGTGGTATACTCCTTTGGCGGAGTCCAATCTATAAGTATGTTTGCAGGTGAAGCTTATAATCCAAGAAGGAGTATTTATAGAGCTTCTATCAGAACATTATATATCACTGTCCTGTTGTATATGTTATCAGTTTTTGTTCTTTCCCTTATTATCCCTTACGATAACAAAACTATTGCTTCCCCAACTGGCACTGCAGCAGCTTCACCCTTCGTTGTGGCAATGCAGGGACAGATCACCATACTTCCCGATTATATCAACGCAGTTGTACTTACTTCAGCATTGTCAGCTTCATCACTTGGAATTGCTGGAGGCTCAAGGGCCTTGTATGCATTAGCTTCGAAAAAACAAGCCCCCCAAATCTTACTCAAAACCAATAAGCATGGTTTGCCTTACGTTGCAGTTGCAATTCCGTGCCTTTTTATCCCATTAGCTTATATGTCCACAAGTTCGGGGCCCGCCACTATTTTTAGTTATTTTCAAAGCGTTACTTCATCAAATCTACTAATAAGTTGGACTACGATTTCCATAAACCATATTTCCCTTACGAGAGCTATGAAGAAACAAGGTTACTCCAGAGACCTATTGCCTTATAAGATGCCATATACCGAGTTCTGCTCATGGTTCAGTTTGTTCTTTGCATTGCTTTTCCTATTGACAGGCGGTTTCACTGTTTTCTTGAAAGGTCATTGGGTATGGGGAACATTTATAAGTGCGTACTTCATTATTCCATTATCCATTGTGTTGTTCTGTTCTTACGGGATTAGCACTAAAAAATGGTTTATCAAACCAGAGGATGTAGATTTAAAAAGTCTTTTTGAAGATGTCGAATTGTACCCTGAAACACCGATAAAATATAGAGGACTAGCCAGGATCAACTACATTTGGGGATAGATAGGGGGGGGGGGCAAACCGTACAATAACATCAATTTATGCCGTCGTTTGTGAAGATTCCTCGACGGGTAAGTTTTGAAAAGATCTGTTTCATTTTCCTCAATTTTATAACCAACAATTCTCTTAGAGTCTGTTTACCCGAAATGGCTGGAACTAGATCGTTACCTTCGTGGTTATTCTTGGTGTCATATGTGGGCTTCTTTGATGATTTCAAGGAGCTCCTTTGTGACGGGCTCTTGTGTCTGACACTTTCGTTTTTGACTTCAGCTCCACTCCCGTCACCAGCAGCCCGATAGATTTCAAACAGTAAGTCGTCAATAATAGATTTTTGTTCACAACATTCCTCATATAATCTCATGTTATCAATCGTAGTTTTGTAATAATCGAGGTAATAGTTATTTCCATTGATCGCTTTGATGTCTTCTTTACCTTCTTCAATAAATCTAGACGATTCCTGAATCAGATTACCATCATTTTCACGGATGTCATTTAACTCTGTGATTGTTTCCTTCAAAGTTGATATGGAAGACTTCAACTTCGAAATTTCAATCTGGTAATCTTTGAGCTCTTTGTGCAACTCCTGGTTTAATCGGAACAAATGATCAGATTCGTCTCGATAAATGGTAGCGGTGATCTCTGCCTTCCTTAACTTTAACTTCAATATAGAGACAGGAAGCGACATACTTCAATTCTAATAACTGGGGATATTTTTGTAACCAATATTTTTTTCAAAATCAATCCACAGAAGTAAAACTTGCAGCATAACACAGAGAGGACTTAGCATTCACACTAATTGTTTCAAAAAAGTTCTCACTATTACCACACTGAATAATTGGTTACATCTCTTCAAGTACTGGTCAATACTGGCATTTAGAAATTTTAATCTTCTACAATGTTCTCCTGCTTCAATATCCAATGTTCCGATTGTCAATACAGATGAAACGACTTCAAAGAAGCAATGACGCGGAACCTATTGCTCTTATATCTTGGTCTTAGATATTCCATTATCTTACGTGTTCCATGATTACCTTCATTTTTGTCAGCTCTTTCTGTCCCATCTTACTCAAATAGTGAGCCCTATGTGAAAAGAAACGGTCTAGGTTGTACAGTTAGTTCGACTAATGGAATCCGCGTTGCCTTGACTATCAAAAGAGACAAGTATGATCGAACTCCTTATAGCTGCCATCTACCACCGTAATCACTCCTGAAGACGTGTACAAACGCGATTCATGAGAGCGCTTAAGATTTGAACTTTCTTAACACTTCTTCCCAACAGTTTTCAAGTTAGCGGAAGACTGGCCGCCTCAAGCTTCAATTCACAATCAAAACTACTTATATATTGCTTCCAATATCTTAATCAACTAAGCTGGATTTTTTTATTGAAATGTCAAATGGCGATTCACGCAAAAGAGCATAGTTAGACAAAATGTTTATTATGAATACATAGTTGAAGCAACACCGAATTTAGGAAATGTTCAAGGAAAATGCTAAAGTCCATCCTTTGAAACCCGAAAAGAAAATTAAAAGATACGAAAGTAAAACGGTATTGTAAGGAAACGAAATAGGTAATTTTGAATGGAAAAGCATCAAAATATTTAAGCGAAGAATAATGAAACGAAGCCAACAATGGCCAATGGTAATGATCGGGATCCAATCCTAACGGCAGAACCTTCGATAGCAGTAGCGGAAACTGAAGACCCAGAGGGGAAAGGCTCCAGTGTACTGACACCAGCGATTGTATTTGTCAAGGTAGTGGCCACTGGGCTACCAGTTACCACAGAAGCAGTTCCAGCTGAATTAGAAGTAAAAACACCGAAGGCACTAGCTGCGGGAGCAGTAGAGTCGGCTATTGTGGTCTTGATTGTTCCAGTGCCGGTAGCAGCAGCTGATTTGGTAGTTTTAGTTAAGAATTGTGTGGTGACCTCGCCGATTGAGTTAGTCCCCACATTAACCTCACAGGGTACAGTAATGGTGATGCCACTGCTATCTGTAGTTACCACTGTACTGGTGTATTTGGTACAAACGGGACACGCAACCGTAGCAGTTGTTTCTAATATTTGGGTGATGGTAGTTGCTCGATCATCAGAATCGGTAGTTACAATCACAATACCAGATTCAGTAGTTGCCTGTCCGTCCGAGTCAGTCGTGGTGAAGGTGGTAGTGTATTCGGTACATTCAGGACAGTCACCAATGATATCAGTGGTGGTAGTTAGCTGACCATCAGAATCGGTAGTGACAATCACAATACCAGATTGAGTAGTTGCAGCACCATTATCATCCGTAGTGGTATAAGTCGTGGTGTACTCAGTACATTCAGGACAGTCACCGATAATATCAGTAGTGGTAGTTAACTGACCATCAGAATCAGTAGTGACAATCACAATACCAGATTGAGTAGTTGCAGCACCATTATCATCCGTAGTGGTATAAGTCGTGGTGTACTCAGTACATTCAGGACAGTCACCGATAATATCAGTAGTGGTAGTCAACTGACCATCAGAATCGGTAGTGACAATAACAATACCGGATTCAGTAGTTGCCTGTCCGTCCGAGTCAGTCGTGGTGAAGGTGGTAGTGTATTCGGTACATTCAGGACAGTCACCAATGATATCAGTGGTGGTAGTTAGCTGACCATCAGAATCGGTAGTGACAATCACAATACCAGATTGAGTAGTTGCAGCACCATTATCATCCGTAGTGGTATAAGTCGTGGTGTACTCAGTACATTCAGGACAGTCACCGATAATATCAGTAGTGGTAGTCAACTGACCATCAGAATCGGTAGTTACAATAACAATACCGGATTCAGTAGTTGCAGCACCATTATCATCCGTAGTGGTATAAGTCGTGGTGTACTCAGTACATTCAGGACAGTCACCGATAATATCAGTAGTGGTAGTCAACTGACCATCAGAATCGGTAG
>JAJMSJ010000054.1:0-15761 GCA_030578535.1 Yamadazyma tumulicola
GGATTTGTCTGTGAAACCAGCTTTGTAATTCTCTTAGGCGAGCTGTAATATAACCGGTGTTGATACCGTAAGATATCATAGCTTTTTTCTGATAATAGAGTTTTAAAATCATCAGATAGATAATCATAAGGAGGGATATTTGAGTGGTTAGACTTGGGGAGTTTGGGTTCGAACGGTCCATCTTTGATGATTAATCCTTTAGATGCAGTCATCTGCTCCTTGAGGGCCGACACTGAATATTCAGGTAGCAGCATATAACCTTGATAGAACGCTTACAATAATAAAAATCAGTGCGGAAACGACGCCTTTTATAGTGTTTTCTGTGATGATTTTGTGGTAATGTGGAAATGTGGTAATTAAATACTGTATCGTAACACTTGTGAAACAGTCATGCATCGACGCATTTGGAAGCATGCATGAACCACATTTGAAATAACTGCCCAGTATTTGTGCATTTACGCAATTATAACAAGTACGAAAAAAATATGAAACAAATATGAAACAAATATGAACCGCATTTTATGCAATCATGGCACAAGAGTGAAAAGTTAAAGAACCAGTATCATTTAAGCAATTGATAACATCTACATAAGTTTTGTACAAATCTTGTGTCTCTGGTGCCAGCACCTAGTGGAGACACTTTTGAAATGTGAACAATAGTAGGATTAATGACACATTATACCCTCATTCTTCGATTTTTCACCGTGAATATCATAGCTTTATTCCGCCAAAGACTTTGGAGACGAGTATGCTTGAGTGGCTAGGCTTGGAGACGACGGGATTGGATTCGGATAATCCACCTTTGAGTATCATCCATTTGAAGCAGTCAACTGCTCCTTAAGTATCGATACGGAATAATCAACGTCAGGGAGCGGCATAAAGAATCTACAGATCCCTTTCAATCATTAAAATCAGTGCGGTTTGTTCAAATCTCGCGAACTGCGGAAGAGTATCAACGGTTAAATATGTCTCATGACGGTGATGTAAGTGACAAGTCTGACTATGAAGGGACGGATGTGGTGGACGGATATGCGGATGAGATAGATGATGAAAATCTCCAAGACAACGTTGACAGCGAAAAAATAGAAGTGAATGGAGAGGACTTCCAACAAACAAATGAGTTACCGCTTCCAGAACGATCACCAATGGTGGACTACTTCAAGCTTAACGAGCCCATTAACTTCGAGCCGGTGGAGTTGTCTGATTCCACTAACTATTTGTTGGAAATCAACTTGAATAGGATCAAATCAACTTTTGAAAACCATCGTGATAAAGCTTCTATCGAACAAGGAACTGACGCATTGAAGTCGTTGTTTAATCAAATAAAGAACACCACTATGGTCAATAGCCAAAGCAATGTCGATTGGGATAAGTGGGAGGATCTTATCAATGGCCGATTATCTCTCGATGACATAAATGTGTTGGTGAATAAGGGGATTCCTGATGAAATTCGGGGAATAATATGGGCAATTGTTTCCAAATCCAACAATGTATTGAGCGATTACTACTATAATAATGGAAACTTGGATTCTGTTCATGAACGACAGATAAAAAAGGATATTACTCGTACGAGTTTCTACACTTCTATGTCCAAATTGGACAAAATCAATGAAGTTTTCAATATCCTCAAAACTTATTCCAATTATGACAAAGAGATTGGCTACACCCAGGGGATGATATTCATTTTGACACCAATAAATCTCCAGCTAAATGAAACCGAAAGCTTCAATTTGCTCGTCAATATAATGTACGAGTATAATTTAAGAAGTTTCTTCACTGATGACATGAAGGGGTTGCATTTGATGTTGTACAAGTTCGATAGGTTATTAGAGATCAATCGGCCAAAATTATTCAATCATTTAATTAACCAAGGCATTAAGTCGTCTATGTATGCTAGTCAGTGGTTTTTGACATTATTCAGCTACAAATTCCCCATTTCCATAGTATACCGAATTTATGACCATTTTATATTCGAGGGAGTGGACTTCTTGTTGAAGATTAGTATAAATTTAATGATCTTAAATGAAACCAATTTGTTGAACCTCAAATTTGATAAGTTATTGGAGTTCTTGAAGAGCCTGTTATTCAACATTTTCGTAAATGAAAAGTATATTGAGCAGTCGCCTAAACAACCAAACACTTCAGAAAAGAAAATCCTCAATGATTATTATAATATCGATAAAATCTTCAGTAATTTAATCAATATTAATCCCAATGATTTGAAGAAATTCGACCTTGAATTTCATCACCTATTCAACGCTAATTTGACTAAGGTAGACAAGATTAATGAGATCAACTTGATAAATGGTAAACTAAGAAATGAGATAAAGTACTTACAAATGAATTTATCGAGCTTAAACCAAGATCATCTTAGTTTGCTTCAAAGCTTGATCAACTTGAAAATTAGACTCCCAGAATTGGTTAATTCGAACCATGACTTTGAGGAAGAAATTGAAAACTTGAATCTAGAGATCAAGAACTTACAATCCAAAGTAAACGAGCATGATGTGCCGGAAGACATTGAAAATCAGATTCTAAACTTACTAGAGACCAATAAATCGGAGACAGAAAAAAACATTGCGTTGGAGGATGAGTTAAATGAGTTGGTCAAGCAAGAAGAAGAGTTGGATGTAAAATTAGCTCCATTCAAAAAGAACTGGTTCTGGAAGTGATCAATGTGAGCTGTATAGGGATAAATTCTAATGACACGATGGAGACTGTTACTAAAAAATAGACTGATGTTTAATGCAGATATATATTGTACAGTTTGGACGGGTACTCTTTTATGATATTTAATTAATAATCCAGCTTAGGCAGATTAGAACTTAAATTTAACTTGTTGATTATCTTTTAATTCCTTTGCAGGCGGAGGAGTGGTTTCTTCAACTGGTGTTTCCTCGTGTGACTTTATATTGTAAACCTTTTCAGTAGAAAGTAATCCATTGCCAATTGATGCTTCCTTGTCTTCAAGAATTTTGTACAATTTCTTTTCTTGGCTTTGTTCTTTTACATATTGGTGGCCGTCAGTTTCCACTGCATGTTCTGAAACGTCAAGGGGTGGTTTAGTGGATTCTGGAAGACTTTCTTGTCCGATATTCCTTTGAGTGCTTGAATCTGATTCTTCCTCTGATTTTACCTCATCTAATTCCTCTTCGAAAGTTTCTGATTCTTGATGATTTGTGAGTTCTGTGACATCCTCTTCATCCTCCTCCTCTTCTTCAGATTCTTCTATCTCAACTTCTCCCCAATGATTCTCCTTTTCTCCAATCACCAACTCTTCGTCTTCACGTAAGTACCCAGCGTTCGCATAGGCTATATCGATACCAGGGATTATTAAGTGACTATAACTTGGCGGTTTTCCGAGCTGAGTCATAGCACTGATCCAAGGTGGGACAGTTTTCCCCGATTCCGGCAAACCTAACGCTATGAGGAGCTCTTTGGATAACACACCAAGCTTCACATCTACGAGTCTATCGTCATTATCGTCAGTGGTTTCTCTACCTTCATAGTAGAGATCACCAAACCCTAAAAGTCGGGGTCTCTTTTGGTACTTGAAAAAAGCATCATGGAGTTTTTGGAAATCAATGTCAAGCTTTCCAAGTTTGGGTTGGGTCCGTTCTCGTTGTTGTTGCCTTATTGATTGATCAACACTGTTCCTCATATCTTGAATACCAGTTTCAAGAATGTACAGAGGTAATTCAAAGGGAGCTCGTTCAAGACCCCTTTTTCCACTCAAGTAATCTCGTTTGGCGGACCAATGCAGAGGAACTGGGACCACATTCAAGTTCTGTTTGATCGATATAAGAATATAAGGATCATTGGCGTCGGCATCAGATAGTTCCACGATTTGAGGATCTTTGGCTATAGCTTTGAGCCGAGATATAGGAACTTTATTTTTTAATCTGAGTTGACGTTTCGACACTGATTCCTCTTCGGATTCGTATTCATCGGAAGAGTCTACTTGGGGTTGTTTGAGGAGTTGTTGTTGGGGAGGAGGAGGAGTTGACTTTAAAGGAGATTTTTGGCGATTTTTACTGCCAAATTTGGTTAATACTTCTTGAAACTGTTGGAACATGGGGTTGTTGGGGTCGTACAAGTGTTGGATTAGTGATTTTGTGTGGGAGGTGTCAATTTTGAGGTTTTCGGTCTTATCTGCCAGTCTGACTTCTGTTTTATTTGCTGCTGTCTTGCCTTCTATCTTGTCTTCTATCTTGTCTTCTGTCTTGTCTTCTGTATTGTCTTCTGTCTTGTCTTCTGTCTTGTCTTCTATCTTGTCTTCTATCTTGTCTTCTATCTTGTCTTCTATCTTGTCTTCTATCTTGTCTTCTATCTTGTCTTCTATCTTGTCTTCTATCTTGTCTTCTATCTTGTCTTCTATCTTGTCTTCTATCTTGTCTTCTATCTTGTCTTCTATCTTGTCTTCTATCTGGTCTTCTATCTGGTCTTCTATCTTGTCTTCTATCTTGTCTTCTATCTTGTCTTCTATCTTGTCTTCTATCTGGTTTACTGTATTGTCTTCTGCCTTGTCTTCCTTTGTGGTTTCGATCTTCTCTTCTATCTTTTCTTCTATCTTCTCTTCCTTTTTGACTTTAATCTTCTCCTCGATCTCCCCTTCCATCTTCTCTTCCTTACCGCCACCGTTCTCCTTTTCAATGCCCCCTGCCTTATCTTCTACCTCTGCCGCCCTCTCTACAATCTTATCTTCCTTTATACCATCTTCCACCCCATTTTCACCCGTTTGTTCCTTCTTCTCATCTCCTCCTCCCTCGCTCCTTTCCGTTATCCTCTGCTCTAATTTCCTCCGTTTAGCCTTCTCTCTCCTTAGCTGGTTCTTCGATAGTCTAACTTTGCCCATAGTTAAGTGCGCATCACTCGGTGCTACGATAATTTAAGAAATCTGGCCAAGTTGTAGGGACAAAGCTTGAGACGATGGCACGTAAATAGGGTGCAATTCCTCGCTGATAGTTTGTGATGGGTTTAGTAGAAGTTAGTGGCTACTACCGGTGACAACGTGTATCCTCACCAGTCAAGTATTATCCTAGGTGAATCTCTTGTCTGTGTTTGGGAGTAAACGACTGCAATTGGCTTATGTCGTAAGTAATGTCTTCACCGGTTGAAGGGAGTGTTCAAGGTCGCTGTAACCACCGGTATGTGGTTACTGGCCTGGCTTGTCATATGCTTCAATATTTATCTCTGTTTCCCCGAGATTCAACTCTCGTGAACCTACATTCTCACCATTTCCATCCTGTCATGTCATAAGTATCGTCCTGCTCTGCTACTCCTCCTCCTCTGCTCCTCCTCCGCCTCTGGGCCCCATCTTTGGCACAAAGACAGTGAGTGGTAGTTCGCAGTCACATCGATCATTAGGGCTTCAGCCCTGGCATCGGTGAAATATTTCACACAAAAATTTTCAGATTTTTTTCTCATAGTTAAACATGGCAAGAGGACCTAAGAAACACTTGAAAAGATTAGCAGCTCCATCCCACTGGATGTTGGACAAGTTGTCCGGTGTGTATGCACCTAGACCATCAGCCGGTCCCCACAAATTGAGAGAATCGTTACCATTGGTTGTGTTTTTAAGAAACAGATTGAAATACGCTTTGAACGGTAGAGAAACCAAAGCTATTTTGATGCAACAACACGTCAAAGTCGACGGGAAAGTCAGAACTGACACCACCTTCCCTACTGGATTCATGGACGTCATTTCTTTGGAAGCCACTGACGAACATTTCAGATTAATCTACGACGTCAAAGGGAAATTCGCTGTCCACAGAATCTCCAACGAAGAAGCCAGTTACAAATTGGGTAAAGTCAGAAAGGTGCAATTGGGTAAAAAAGGTATTCCTTATGTCGTGACCCACGACGGGAGAACCCTCAGATACCCTGATCCATTAATCAGGGTCAACGACACCGTGAAGATCGATTTGGAATCTGGAAAAATCACCGACTTCATCAAATTCGATACCGGAAAGTTGGTCATGGTTACTGGGGGTAGAAACTTGGGTAGAGTGGGAGTTATCACCCACAGAGAAAGACACGAAGGAGGTTTCGACTTGGTTCACATCAAGGACTCTTTGGAAAACACTTTCGTCACCAGATTGTCCAACGTCTTCGTCATTGGTACCGAAGCTGGTAAGCCATATGTCTCATTACCAAGAGGTAAGGGTATTAAGTTGTCCATTGCTGAAGAAAGAGACAGAAGAAGAGCTCAACAAGGTTTATAATTTCTTGAAACTTGTAAATTAATCCACATCTTATTTCCCTATCTCTGTCCCTGTCCTAGGGCAGTGGCCGTGTCTCTGGAGTTATCTCGTCACGTGACTGGTGATGGTATATATTTCCCTTATCGTCAGATATGCGAACGATATAGATGTTTTACAACTTGAGAGAGGGTCTCGGCCAACTCATGGCGTTTCTGGCATGGATTAGTGGGGTTGCCGAGAACGACGTCACCCTGCCTATTCGAGAGTTGACATGGGGCGATGTCAACTTTGTCCACACCACAGATACTCATGGGTGGTATTCGGGGCATCTCAACCAGAAGCAGTATAATGCGGATTGGGGAGACTTTGTATCGTTTTCCGCCAATTTACGGGCGAGGGCGCACTCCCAGGGCCAGGATTTGATTATTGTCGACACCGGGGACCGTCATGATGGAAACGGCTTGAGTGACACCACGGTTCCCAACGGCAACATGTCGGCGCCAATATTCGCTAAGCAGCACTATGACATTTTGACCATTGGAAACCATGAATTGTACCAGTGGGAAAATAGTTTGATGGAGTACGAGTACATTGCTGGGTGCTACGGCGACCGCTATGTGTCTACCAACGTAGAAATATTGGTTGGCGACAAATGGGTGGGTTTCGGTAACAAGTATCGGTACTTCAAGACTGCTGTCAACGGCTATAGGATTTTATCGTTTGGGTTTTTGTTTGACTTCAATCGAGCCAACAACCGGACCAAAGTCACGCCGATTGCCGAGGTGATTAACAGTGATTGGTTTAGGGAAATTTTGAACAGCTACCCTGAAACGGAGCTCGACTACGTAGTGGTTATCGGCCATGTCCCCATTACCCATCAGTGGCAGGAATTGGACGTTTTGCACCGGTTCCTAAGAAAATACTATAAGAATATAGTGATACAGTATTTTGGCGGTCATAGTCACATTCGAGATTTCGTGGTTTACGACGACAATCTGACGTCTTTGGAGAGTGGCAGGTTCTGTGAGACTGTGGGGTGGTTGAGTATCAACAATACCGACTCTAGAGACATCAAGTCGAAATTCAGTAGAAGTTATATTGATTTCAATCTAAACTCCTTTAAGTTTCACTCCAAGAGGTTTGGTGATTTCGATACCACACAAGGAAATCAGGTGAAGCAGATGATCGAGAAAGCAAGAGAGGATTTGAACTTGAATGAGTACATTGGTTATGTTTCCAATAATTATTATATGGACTACGTTCCCATCAACAGTAAGCATAGCATATTCAAATTATTGCTGGAAACGGTGTTACCAAGCTTGGAATTCCCCGAATCAGCTAATGACGAGAGAATCATCATAATCAATACTGGTTCCATAAGGTATGATTTGTATAAAGGGAACTATACTGTGGATTCGAAGTACATTGTGTCGCCATTCAAGAATGATTGGGTCAGGCTTGCGTTACCGAGATCGTTAGCTGTGCAAGTGTCGGCCAAACTTAATCAAGGAAGATACCTTCAGCTCCTTCCAGCTCATCACTGGGGCCAATTGCTAAGCGCAAATGCCAACAACTACCAACATCAGGCTAATTATCAAGTATCTGGATCAAATATCAACCACTACTCCCAGAAGGGTTTTGGCTTCAAGAAGTTGACTAAAGGATATGTGACGTTTGACGACTTTGGTCATGATGGCGACGATACTGTTCACTATCCCACCGTCCACTTTCCTGTTCCTAACGTTGTCGAAACCAGGCAATTGAAGAATGATGCAAAAGAGTCAATTGTCGATGTGGTTTTTTACAACTTCTTAACAACCAATGTAGTAGAGGTCTTACAGGAACTAGATGGGAATGATTATTCCAGCCAAGTGGAATTCTATTCAAATACTTACTTGAGTGAATTATTGACGGATTATATTAAATATAATGGAATTTAGTACGTTGGCATTAATGCGTTAATAGATGGAGATCAAATAGATATAATACTATCATGGGGCTTATAGTTTATGCGGTAATCGAAATTACAGATGATTTCACCGCTGGATCCCGGTTGGTCTATCACTAGATTTATGTAGAAACCAAACCACGAACTCCAGCTGCGTTTGTTGTTCATGGCATTTTCTTGTACCGGGACTAAATCACCCGATTCCCCCAAACGGTTTTTCCCACTCTCGTCAAACTTCACCTTCCCGGTGATATTTATGATATAGCACCCTGTGCCAGGGATTAAGTGACAATCGAAATTGGTCACCTGATGAAACGTCAATGGAGTCATTAACCATTTTTTCTGAAACTCCAACTTGGATACAACCGGTTCCCCGTTGATAATAATGCCACTGCTGGGCTTTAGCGTGCCCCCCAACTGGGTGGCATAAGACTCCACATTGCTGAAGTTATCTTTGGTCAAATCCAACGACGATAGTAACTCCTTTATAAATGGTTCTATTGGTTGGGCTGAAACTGTTAGTTCCTCATTTCTCGTCATCATTGGTTTGACTGTACTCCGCGGGCTCTAGAATGTCTTGGTTACTCGAATGTTGCCTTTGGCACAACGCCAGCACCAAAATACGTACTTGGGTCTTGGTTCATTTTTGAAAACTTTTCATCCGCGAACCAATTTGGCCGTAAGCCGGTACCCCTGACATTGAAAGCTTATTTATGGTTGACAGCAACCTCTAATGAATGGCTGATATCGACACTACTGGGGGAGACAATTTATGAAGGGGTGAAAATCCCAAAAAAAATCTCAAGTAGTCATGCCAGAAGACAAATCAGACTTGGTAAAGAATATCGCTGTAGGAGTAGCAGGTTCAGTTGGAGGAAACAAAATAGCAGACAAATTGGGTCTTGGGGGTGTTGGACATATTGCTGCGGGTGTTGGAGGTAGTGTTGCTGCAAATGAAGGAGAACAGAAGCTTGAAGATGAGGCCCATAAGGATTAGATCCAGAGGCGTCGTAGACTTGGAGATTAGAGTTTTATTAGAGTTCCATTGGATGTAGAGTAATGTAGAGTAATGTACGATCTGAAGGATTGGACTTCTTAGGATTTTGACATCCACAGCGGCGGTATCACAAAAATAAGGGTGTCAATTGCGGATTGTCACGTCATGATGCATTGACGAGATTCGAATCACTGGAATCAAAACTAGAATCGAGGCTCTATCGAACTCTGTACAAAGAAGCAAGCAAATGCCATGAGGATAGAATGAAGCTGAGATATAAATCCACCACTTTCTAGGATATCTATCAGTTTTTTATACAGTTCTTGATTAGATTACTTAATTACTTAACAGATATAATTACAGATACAACTAGAGATTGACAGATTCAAACATGGAAAAAGGTAGAGACCCAAGACAACTCATACCTCCTAGAGACGCCAGACCTCCTAGAGATGCTAGAGAACCAAGAGACGCTAGAGTTCCTCGGTACCCCAGGAACAGTGAATACTCCGATTTGAACAAGAAAAATCCCTGGATGGAGTCTGGAGTCGACAAACCCAAATAATATCTGTTCTTAATATACGGAAGACTGTAAATTCCAAAGCTCTAAAGCCCCACTCCTCACCCACCTTTTGACTAACGTTGCCGTTTTAAGGGTCTGGCTCGACTTATTGTCTTCCCAAAAGGGAAACGATCTCCCTCAATTTATCAAAACGGGAACTCAATTGGACGAATTGAGAATTTCATTACCAGTTGTTTTCAGGCCAAATCTCCTCCATCAGATATCGGTGACAACCGGGAGGTGGCGACGTAATAGTAGTACTGGCTAGGACCATAGATCGTTAGTAAAGGCGGTGACAAAATCAAAAATCTCTGGATTATCGTCGCTGGTTACTGCAAAATCAACCAGCCACTTTATGCGAAACACTACGCTGGTTTGATTCAATTGATAGGATATTCTGCTGGAATCACATTACCAAATTGGTAACTAGTGTTTGCTGGATCATTTCTGTGGTGGAATTTATAGAAGGTGAAACTTGTTATTATTTAAATCATTGGTTTTCTAGGGAAATCAGTTTTTTTTGCTGGCAGTTTATATTTGGTTGATATTCTAAATTCCTTCGTTGTTTAAATTATCTTCACCAACTAGTTCATTCTTTGCATTACTACTAGGTTTCACCAACGATTGTCATTGCTGAAGACTTGTTTTCCACCGCCAATTTTTTCCATTCTTTGTGATTTGACGTCGTTGCATTTCTGTCAACTATTTTGCAACCAGTATCCTTTCTATTCCAAATTATATTATGAGTGGTGGGACTGCTGCTATGTTCAACAATAATCATCATCTTCTTCCAATGGGTGAATCTCCTGCGAGAACCCATGCTAGATCTCGTTCTTATAACGAATTATTACACAAATTCAAACAACAAATTACCTCGGAATCCAATCGGTTTAGAGTGGGCAAAAGAAGCCACAGTGATATCATTGATTCCGTCGACACTGACGAAACCCCCAACAAAAGATCAAGGACTGCCCCACCTCCAAGTCAAAGTGCTTCTCCCAGTAATACCGAATGGGGCAATCCCGGATCAGTGAAATCAGATTCGGGAAACTCCACCGTATCCATTGCCCCTTCGGCAACCTTCAAATCGCCCACGAAGTCTCCCAGTGTCCGTTCGAGGTCGTTGTCTCCAGATAGAGGGGCCAAAGTCGAAGTAGCCTCGAGAAACAGTATTGACAATGGCGTATTAGCCAGCCAGAAGCACCCAAAAGTTGAGGACTCAAGTAAAGGGTTGAAACACTTGAATAACAGCCAATTCGGCACCGTTCACAAGTCACAAATCACCTTGCCTTCGATATCTACCGTGTTGACTGAAGACATCAAAAATGTCACCCCTACCACCTCGTTGGAATACTTTGACACTTATAAGCCCAATGATGAGAATTGGAGATATGGATTATTGGATACTGTCACCAAATCTGCCAACAAAACTCTACTAACGAACGATTCCCAGAAGACCCACAAGCCGGTTTTCAACTCCAACATTCTTAAACCAGTGTTACCTCCTATAAGAGTGGAAACGGAGAGGAAAATCAACTTTCCCTACGAATCAAACTATACCTATTTGAATAAAACCTACTTGAATGATGTAGAGAGGTATCCTGAGTACTTGGAACTAGCACAATCTTTGGTTCAGCTATCTAGGGCTGACCATATTGCACAAGTGAGGCCGGTTCCGCTATCGTCCAGTCCTGGGAATTCTGCTACAGGGTTTTCACCGAAAAACTATCCTAACAATTTTCCCCCTCTTTACCCCCACCAGGTCCAGAATCACCCCCAGACACAGTACCAGCCGTACCAGCAGCCGTACCGTCAATATCCCCCCTATATGGCTTCACCTTCCAATTCCGTCTATGCATTTCTGTCAAATTACCAGCCTTACGTTCCAGAACAACCAGTAACACCGCCCAAGAAACACACAAAGTTTATCCCCATAACCCCTCCATCTTCAAAGATCAACAAGGGGAAACCAGACGCTGTCAAGACTTCGCCCAAGAGTCATCCGTTAAGAGTATGTATTTCCTGTGGTTCGGACCAAAGCCCCTGTTGGAGACCTTCTTGGTCCACCAAAGATGGCCAGTTATGTAATTCTTGTGGCTTAAGGTATAAGAAAACTGCTGCTAGGTGTTTGAACAACGACTGTAAGAAAATCCCTGCTAAAGGTGAGTGGTCTTTAATGTTGAACAAAGGAATGCGTGAATATGACGATGGTGAAGAGTATTATAGTTGCCTAGAGTGTGGGGATAAGGTAGAAGTCAAAAAGTGAGATGGCCGTCTTATTCAAGTACGGCATCTGCTTAGAAAGGCATTTTCAGTTCTTTTAATGCTGTTTTTCAGTTGCAACTTTTGGTTTACGATGTAATAATGACTAATATAGATTACAATGGAGGTACTTTGACTCGAGGTATTTATTCTCTATAAATTCATCCACCAACAGAGACGTTCGTTTCAGATTTTACACCAATTTTCTGACAGCTTCGTCAATATGATGCTTCATTTTATACCCACAAACCTCTTCAATCGTCAATTTGTCATGATTGTCAACATTGGGGGCATCAGAGCTCCATCCTATCCTTTCGTTCAAGTTCTCTCGTGCTTTTAAAGAAGCTGCTTGGATCCTGGTGGCTCTGGGTAACCGAATATCGTTATAAATCTTTAACCCTTGGGCTATAGTGAGATTGAACTTATTGGAAAATATATATCCCAAAGCACCGGCGTCTTCAAATGCACTAACAGCTCCTAGGGACTGGTCAGGAAGCATAGCGTGGGCTGCATCACCCAATAACGCCACTCCACTATTGGAATTCTCGCTGATTTTCACTAGATAAGGCAACGGTTCGTGGACATAGAGTCTCCATCTCTTGATATCGTACCCACACTTGACAAACAAGTCTCTTAGTTGAGGATCCAAGCCCTTTACTCCGTCGAGTAACTCTGCTACTGTGGCGTCATTATTCCATCCTGCTTTAGCATCTTCTTCACCTGCTTTGAAGAAACAGTAGCACGAAATTACTTCCTTGTTGGAGCATGCCGACAACACTACTTTGAACTTGGTGTCTCCCCAGTACTCTATAGCGTCATTATCGGAGAAATCTTGCAAACCATGGTCTTTTGCGGTTTTAGTATCGAACAAAACTCGGATACAGGCGGAGTCAGAGGGCCGAAACTTTGGTGTGATGCCCAATTGAGGTTTGGTTACGCTTCTAATGCCGTCAGAGGCAATAATCAAGTCTCCGGTGGCCTTGACACCGTTTTCGAACTCTACTGATCCCGTTTCGTAATCCACTTTGACGGCTTTGTGATTCAAAAACAACTCACATGCCTCTCCTTCACCCTCTCCCACACAGTACAGTTTCAACAATTGGTGGATATCGATTCGGTGAAAGTTGTAATAGGGAAATCCGAATCTCTCTTTATAATCACCTAAAGGATACACCCCATTTATGTCTCCTGTTTTCCAATCTCTCTTGATCAACTGCTTCAAAATGACGGGATTGGCAAGATATGGATCCACACCCCAGTCATTCAACCAAAGGCCGCCGTTGGAAGCACAGGACAAAGATGCCCCCACTTCTCCGTTATAATCGTACCGTTCGAAAACTCTTACTTTATGTCCCAGTCTTCTCATGGAGAGAGCAGCCGAGAGGCCACCCATTCCTCCTCCGAGCACTATCACGTCTAACTGCCTCCAGTCTCTAGTCATTTCCTTTGCGCCCACATGCCAAATGTGCCTTTGATATATTGTCGCCGGCGACGTTATCCTGTCGCGACTGGTAAAACTCACCGGCGGAATCTACCAAAAACTCGCCGCCGACATCGTACCGTCGCCGCCGTGTTCTCTTAGAACATTACTAAGCCCAGGTACTGGAAATATCGAATTTTGGCCCAATTGACCTGGTGGTTTTCCTGGTGGTCTCGTTTCCAGACACTCAAAATCATGTTTTCGAATTCTCCCAAATAACCGAACTTCAACCGAGTTTTAATGTTTCGTATACGGGACAAAATATACTCTCTGTCCTCTGTTTTGTACGCTACGGAGCCTGCCATTATGAGTGGAAACATAAGTCCAGTTTCCACGTCGGTGTTGTAACGAATCACTTTCATTGACTTGAGGATAATGGCCAAACATGCCTCGACTCTGGAATCTTTGCGGTTGTAGCCGTACCTAATTTGGTGTAAGCGTAGAAACGCCGACCACTGCAACGCCACGGTGTAAGACGATAGAATCAATTTCCCTTCATCGATGGAATTGTCGATGTGAAACGTGTCGGCCATAAGATTAAGTGTTGGAGACCATTTCTGGAGCCTCATTTCGATCAAAGTGGCCAAGGAATTGAACCGCAGTTCGTTTTCCTTGCTGTCGTATCTGGCATCCCTAAGGCTTGCCAAAGTGGAGATGTTGCCGACGATCTTGAAGATTTCTCCAGCAATACCGAACCTGAATCCAAATTTATTGTTCAAAATTGTCTCAATATCTTCGGCATCGTAATCGGAACCTGGGGTCTTATCAACGTAGGGAGAAGAACAGGTACTCAAGCTGGAGATGAGGTCCAAGTAGCAGAATAGTTGAGTAGAAAGTGGAGCAAATTTCGATACCTTTTTGATGCCACCTCTTTTCTCAATTATCAAAGCTGCTTTATCCAACGCTACGTTCCAGTACAACGACTTGCCTTCGAAAATCTCTTGGATTGTTACTAGCAATATACTGAGGAGGGTGTTCTCGTTATCGGCCAAATAATCGATCTGGTTCCCGATAAATAGTGCTTGAGACTTAGCACGATACACTGTAGCATCTCGTAGATATTGGTTATTGCTTGTGTGGTTGTTTGCCCTATGGGATGCCGCAATGGCCACAACGGGTTGCCTGACAGACTGGTCCTCTATGGCCAAAGGTATCACCGTTCTAAGAAACCTGGTGCTGGTCTTATCAACAAATAGTAGCGGAGACACGTCGGATATGAAGTACTTTAGGAGTTCGAGTTCTTTTGTCCTGATGGTTAATGACGACATCGAGCACATCGTAAGCAAGCTGTTTCTCTCATCTTCGTAACCTCCGGGATCAGACGTCACTGAATTGGGTGACACTCTTTCGTCAACCATGACATCAGGAGTAGCCACGTTCAGAAGATCCAAATCAAACGTCGGAGACCGTATCAACGAGTTTATAAGCAACCTTTCCTTGTTGGTGAGTTCACCTTGACTGTAGATCAAGTCATTGGTCATTTCGAGGAAATCCAACGGGCTTTTGCTAATCGGATATCCTTCAGCAGTCTCTTGCTCTTGGTTCGTCAGAGGCGGTGGTTGAGTATCTTCAACCTGAATAGCAGCAAAATCCTCGGCCGGCTTCGGCGTCTTTCTGGGGCCACCACATACCAATCCAAGTCTCTTACAGTCAAAACACGAGGGCCAGTCTTCAGAGCACTTCTTTCGCCGTTTCTTGCAATTGTCACAGCCACTATGGCTGTATTTCGGAGCTTCTGCCGATGGCCGGTGGAGTTTCTTTCGTCCCAATTTCCTCATGGGCCGGTCATAAGTACAAGAAAGCAGGAGTAGCGAACAGGGTTTGCAGTTGGCACTGCCGTCACACAGCCGTTTGAGCCTGTTGCATCTGTCACAAGCTCTCTTTTTGTCCGAACCAGTTTTCTGGCGGGGCTCGGCCTCCTGGTGCCACAAATTCGTCCGTCTACTTCTTTCGTACGCCATTTTAGCTACGTTCCTTCTTATCGCCAAATTTCGCGGTATCACCGAGTAGATAATGTGAGAGAGCATAAAGATAGCCAGTAATAGTGTTAGATGATTGTTGTAAAGACATATTGATTTGTATTATTCAGTTGTCCTTACTCATGGGAGATATACTACTATTTATATCAGAATTGCTATTGCATCAGTGTGCATTAGTGTGACCCATGAAACATTCATGTGACATTCAGTCATTTGACACCTCCTCTCAATTCTGATTCTCTAGGCCTATCAACTTCATCAAGTGATCAAACTTTGCATGGGGAAGACTCTTCGTAAGCATGTCAGATATTTGGTCCTCAGTATTTATTG
>JAJMSJ010000055.1:0-11940 GCA_030578535.1 Yamadazyma tumulicola
CGCTAAGGAGGTTACTTGCGGGTTGAAACGAGTCATTTAGAGATATTTCAATGTGGGGCTGGGATTTAAGACAGCCTGCATTATCTCTGAACATGGGTTGAAGATTTTGGAAACCTGATTCTGATTACGGTTTCTACTTGTTTTGGGCCTATCAGTAGAAGGTCCAGTCCTGAAAACCCCTTTTGGTGATATTGCCATTATCTAGAAGAGGAGTAGGAGTAGTATTAATAGGAGGGCTCTGGCCAAACAGAAATTAGAATTGATTTTTCACCTTCAGTCGAGCAGTTTTACAAACCATATCAACAGGAAATAACAAAGAGACCAATCAAAGAAGTGGTGAGATGGTGACTGTTGGAATATCTCTGTATTGTGTCTATTTCTGTCGCCATGGTCAACAAATCTGCTAGCTCTCTTCAGAGCTATATCTGATTATAAGGTGAAAGTTTCTCTCCTAGATTCTGTATGCAAAGAAGTGTTATTCAAGTTCTCTGCCGCTGAATTGAAGCAGGAATCCTGTAGTGATGGAATTCTGTCGATGTTCTGTTTACTTCGAGTAACATGTATCCAGTTGGCTTTCCCTTGCTTCAAAGATATCCTTTTCTTTGCTTCTGATACGAAAAAGTACTTCACTGTGAATGGGTTTTAAAGATACAAATTTAATTTCGTTTCAAATGTATTCCTTCTTAAAGTGCGTTTCATAATGACTTTAGGCTTTTTCCATTGACTTGGTCAACAACTTTTCTATAGGAAAAATGGCAAATTTTCCAATCTTTATCAATTTTGTGAGAATTACTATATTGAGTAATTCTATAGATAACATTTTCTACGATGGACGGTGATCTATGCGGTGGAGGTAGTTGTGTTCGTATTTACTTGTTTCATATGCTATTGGGGCCGGTACTTGAACGACCGATTGAACCCTAACAATTCGTTGATGTCCTTGGTCCACTCGTTTTCACCTCCGCTGACACACCATATGTTACTGTCGATGGACAATTTTCTTGATAGGTGGATTTCGTCGCCCATTTGCAAGTCTCGTTGTTTGATGCCGTCAATACTCAATTTTATGGCAATGTTGCGATTGTTAGGGGACAATCTGATCATTATATCGCTGTCGTAAGGCAACACTAATGGCCTGAAAGACAATGACCGGGGACTAATTAAGTTGATCAAGATTCCTTCAATTAGTGGATGGACGATAGGACCTCCTGCCGATAGGGAGTAGGCAGTGGACCCCGTTGGAGTACTGCAAATGATTCCATCGGCGGTGGTGGTGGTCAACAACTCGTTGTTCACCAAAATATCTAAGGAAACCATGTTTTCCTCACTACCTCTATGGACGGTAATCTCATTCAATGCGTGTTTCATTAGTTGATGATGGTTATCCTCCACTCCATGTCGAATTAAATGACACTCTATTCGGCTCCGCTTTATTACTTGACTCTCGCTGTCTACAATCTTACGAAATATCGCCTTGTACTGCTTGAAATCAAACGGCAATAGGAATCCCAACGTTCCCATGGAAAAACTCAATATCGGTGGCACATTGCAATTCAGAAACTGTGAAACCGAGTTTAAAATTGTCCCATCTCCCCCGATAGTAACTAGTATGTCGGTCTTGCACTGAATCAAATCCAAATCTCCATTGAATATCCTGATATCATCCAATTTGTCGAATTCCCCTTTGAACTCTCCCACGTCGCTCTTCAACTTATACTGCGTCAACTCGTTAATCACCAGGTTGTTCAAGATTATGTTCATATGGGGATACAGACTATTTAGGAATGTAATAAACTTAACCATAGCATTTATCACTTCTTTATTATTCGGTTTCTTGGTGATGTAAACGTTTTTGGGGGGAGTGGGCCATTTGAGGTTATATAGTTTGTTATTGGGAATGTACTGTGGTATCACTCTCTCGGTGAGTTTCGACGCTGACTCCAAATGAAATCTTCGGAACAATCCTAACCTCATGAGATGGTTTTTCGTCTATGCGAAATGTATCTACAGATGGAGCCCTCTTCCGTTCAATCTCCGCCGCAAACTGTGGCACGCCGTGGTGGTGGCCACCGTCACCTCGATATGGTTTTCCTTCAGGACCTCGAACAATGCCTCCGTCCTGGAAGTCGAGAAATGAGTGCTTTCAAAATTGATAACTATCATATAATCCCCTCAGTGTTTATATATTATTACAGTGATCTATTCTAGTGGTGTTTTTCTACTTAATCATCGTCCCTGTGAAGAAAACAAGTTCACAGTGGTAAAGACTCATGAGAACTACTAGACTTCTTTATTTAGTTTATCGATTTCCTTTAATTCTTCCTCGGTTGGTTTATTGTCAGTAACATTTCTTTCACCTTTATCTTTTTCATCATCGTCATAAAATTCATTATCTTTTTCAATTTCTTGATCTCTGGCAAATTGTGAGCCTCCCTTGGTATCGACAGCTGAAGTAGAATCCTCTTCCTCATCACCTTTGTCTTCCAAATCATTGGGCACGTTATTCATTTGCACCGAAGGAGCAAACTTGGTATGCTCTAAATTACTCAAAATGTTAGTCAAAATCTTGTTCAAAAACTCTGGAGTATTGGCATTGTACATGTTTGACGGTCTGACATCCAATTTATAATCAGGACCGTAGTACTCATAATATTCGTTATAGGGTAATTCGCTCGGTAACTTGACGTTATTCAATAATCCACTTTCAAATGCCCAAGTTCTGGCGACATTTCTCATTGTATATCCTCCCCCACCCAATACCATCAAAGCAACATTAAATTTCTTGACAAAATTAACACAATTGGCATGGCCCAACATTGATAAGTTAAAACAACCCAATTTATCCCCACTCAAAGAATCACCACCACATTGTAACACAATAGCACTCGGTTGATACCACTCCATAATCGCACCAATAATCGGCTCGAATATCGACTTGAAGCTAGCATCGTCGATACCGTCTCTCAAAGGAACATTGACTGCGTGGTGCTTCCCTTTCCCTACACCAATATCTCTCAATTCTCCAGTTCCAGGGAAAAACTCTCCATATTTGTGGAACGAACACGTCATGACTCTATCGGTGGTGTAAAATGCTTCTTCCACTCCATCACCGTGATGCACATCAATATCAATATAAAGCACTCGTGGATGATAACGCAACAATTCAATTATCCCCAACACGATATCATTCAAATAACAAAAACCAGAAGCTTCCAGCTTTTTCGCATGATGTAATCCACCAGCATAGTTGATAGCAATGTCACATTTCCCTCTGTTCAATCTAGCGGCACCCTCCATCGAACCCCCGCCGGAAATACCACAATATTCAAATAATCCATCAAAAACCGGGCAATCATCCCCCACGTTGAATTTGATTTGCTCCTTGTTAAAAAGCTCCAAATTGTCCGGCGTCACCCGGCTCAAAAAGTCGATATACTCGTCAGTGTGGAACTGCGCCATCTCTTGCTTGGTGGCAGGCTTAGCTCGATAAATCTCCATCTTCTTGTACAATCCATAATTCATAATCAACGAATGAGCCATTCTGATACGATGGGGTTTCATAGGGTGTCCGGCACCATAGGCATAGTTTCCTACGTCGGCGTCGTAGAAGTACGCCACCCGTTTCTTCTGATTGGGGTCCACCTTTAGTTCGTCGAACGGTAATTGAACATACATATTCGTTGATTTTTTTCCAATGAGGTTTTGGCTGAGAGTTATCTTTGGTGCTTACCCGGACTCATAGGCGGTGGTGGCATATTCAGTAGGTTGATTACCGTATATTTATCTATTGACTACACTACACACTGCATCAGCTACAGTTGTCTCTCTTGTCTCAATCGGTCTCTATAATCACTCAATTGCTTATTTAACTGTTCTTGTAGCCTGATGTTGTAGCACCATTTTTCATAAACGTCGTCGTTGATGTCAAAATTCAATCCATTGAGCCTGGAGTTGATGTCCTTATCCATGAAGCGTAACGGTAGTACCCAGTACCAGATATTAGGGCCCATTACAGATTTCCAGTTTTTGACGTAGCCCAAATCGAAAATGTTCCCTAGTTTGTTCTTTTTCCCATTGGAATCGAATTCGTACTGGAATTTGTTTGCCCGATCTTGCCCCCAGGCCCATCGAATTTCCTGAAACTCGATCGTCGTCACGTTCTTCGCCACTAGCCACATCAGGAACAACGAAAATATTCCCACTGTAATACAAAACGCAAGCCCCAAAATGAACAAAAATACCAAATTGAGAGACAAATATGAGTCTGCATAGTCTTCGCTAGTGAAAAAGCCCCATAATAACCCCAACGACACCCCACTGCAGTATCCACTGAAGACACTCACGAAGAATAGACTCTGAACAAAGAATTTCTGATTGTGATACCCGATACAAGTGGCATACCAAGGGCAGTGGTGGTCCATACGAAGAACACACCGGTTACAGGTGGAACAGTGGTGGGTACGATCGGGCTTCCACACCTTGCACTTCTCACAGTACCGATAAGGACTAACTCCTGGTTTGAGGACATGAAATTCGACATAGTCCACTGGAGGAGCGTCTGAGGATATTAAAGCTTCCTCTTCGTCTTGAAACTCTTCACTGCCTCCCGTTACTTCGGTTCGTTCGGGGTTCTGACCGGGATCACCCTCACCGGGGATGTGATTTGTCTGTGACATCAATTTAAGCTGGTTCAAATCCTTAATCCGGAGCTCCTTGAAGTCCAATGGCGATCCTCCTCCTTCTACTACCCTAAAATACGTCATCACATTCAAGCCGTATAATCCCAAACCAATCACAGCTAATAAGCTTCCTGTGATAGGCGATTTATGATCATGAATTATTTGCTTATAGCACGCCTCACAGCACAAAACATACACTGCCCACGTTAGCGTGGAGATACAGAACACCTTAGGAAAAATCAGGGAGAAATTGTATAGTATATATGACACCATTGATAGCCAGCGTTTTAATATTAGTACTGGTTGTGAAATCAACATGGTCTCAGTGCGATATTTACGTCTCTATATATAAGTTTGAGCCTTCAGTGAATTTAGCTTTTGGTGTGTTTAGCCTTCGGTCGGTTTGGCTTCAGTGAATTCGGCCCTAGTAAGCTAAGCTTTTAGTTAGTTTAGCCTTGGTTGACTATTGGTTCTTTTTGACATCCTTAGGGTGGACTTTTACCAAGGCTTCGTAGCCAATGCCAAAAAATACCAACCCTGTCCCCAATATTTGCTGGAAATTTAAAGTATGGCCAAACAACAACACACTGGTGACCATACTTAACATCTTTCTCGTGACAGTGGCTGTGGTCAAGACGATGGAATCAAATTTCTCCAATATGATGAATACAAATATCTGGCCGACGGAGCCAAACACGCCAAAGGTTAAAATATCAGCCAAAACCTGAGGGTTCCTATGTGTAAAATCAATGAAAACCTTGACTTCATCTTCGTACTTGAATATGACAGTGTATAGTACAGTAATGACGAAACTGAAAGAGTTCAACACACACATTAAAATAATCCCGTTGATCTTGACTACTTTTCCCGTGAGCGTCTTCTGGTATTTGAACAACTGATCCTGGGTGCTATTGGTCAAACCATCAAGCAACATAGAGAATCCTAGCTGTAAGATTCCCAAAAGGGTGTTACCGTCATTATTAGACTTCTTTTTAGGGGGATTTGATAACGTGAACACCAACACCCCCACAGTAACGGTAGCTGCAACCACGATCTTATACAAAGGGAACCTAGTACGGTAGATTATTCCATGTACCATCATAATGGGGATTAATTTGCATGACTTACTTAACAAATATACCAAAAATTCTACATGACTCAACGACTTGTAAGCAATTGGAGATGACACACTTGAAGCTACAGATATAATAACAAATGCCTTGAAAAACTTCTGTGATATCTTCTTTTCATTGGTAAAAATTCTGAATGGATTGGTCTTATGTTTGAGTTTACTATAACTGAAGGAAATCAAAATAGCGAAAAATGATTGAATTATATTTACAATGAGTGGAGCTTTGAAGTACTCATTATCGCCATATGGTGTCGTATTGATCTTCTCTTGTAAGATTGACCACGTTATAAACGACCCGTAGAGCCCTAAGACACAAATAATCAAAGTCGCTGACATTAACACGCGGTGAAAAGTTTCAACGGTTGCAAAATCTCAAACTTTACAATTGAACGAAGATGACACAGCTCGATATCGGCCATCATACCCCGCTATATCTGGTCATTAGTATTGACAATGTCAACTGATTGATCTACCTTGTTAAATATCGCTTAGTTTGTACTTAATTTTCCAACTTAACAAAAAAAGAGACTATTCCCTGGTGACGTACACGAAAGTGCAGATTTAAATAACTTCTTATCTTCGTGGCCACTTGAGAATGCAGTATCGGATTGAATGACACCTCTTTTTAGTACACAGGCATGTTGAATCTACTTGAGACGGCTTTTTGTGATCGTTATCGTCACGGTAAAATTTTATATATTATGCTTACAGGCGACCAAAAATTCCAAAAAACCCTTTCTTCTTATTTTCTGCTTCGCTGGTGGGTTCAGGAGTACCTGATGTAGAACCGCTACCAGAATAATTGATATAATTGTAGCCAATATCAAACAAGACTGGTTTGGGTAAAATGGGTGATATGTTCTTGTTACCCAAGTTCACGATATTTTTATTATTCAATGGAAACTTGTTCATTCTTTCAACAACAGATAAGTCACTAGACGATTCATAATAAAACTGAGCTAGAATATGACTTTCTTTCACTATTTTATCCACTTGATTCTTGAATTTGCCAAATTCCTCGTTGTTAGTTATATTGTAAGGGAAGTCTTCTACCAAGTAAACATTTTCCATTTGGTCGATTTGATTTTTTACCACTTGTAAGATCTTCAAGCTCTCAAACGGTTTACCATTCAAAATAAAGCAGTTGGACAATTTGATCAACTTTTGACTCTCAAAATACTTGATCATATTCTCTAATGAGTTGAACAACTCTTCCTCGTTGTAAACCCCGGGTAATTCTTTGATTTCTTCCAATCCAGCGATGATCGAGGAGTATAATCTAGTTATATCTTTGTTGATGATCAATTTCTTGATCTTGGAAGCGCTGGTGAATGTCTTATCTAGTTCTTCAATCAAGATCGAGTCTCTCTTGATCTTAGTGAACGATAGGTTATAATTTATAAACGTTAACAAGATTGCCCGATTTTGAATCTTTTCGTTATCGTCTTCGTCTTGATTCTTACTCAAATCTGTCTGATGCAAATCCAAAATTTCCGTCCATCCAGTAATTAATTCATCAAACTTTTCAATCGTTGAATGAGAAATTGATGGGTTTACCAAATGGATCAACTTGAAACTAATTTCATCGTTATAGATTTTAGCTTCATGGTCTCTCCAGTTTATGAACTCAATCTTGTCGACCGTTGAGGAAATCTCCTTGACATAATCCTCATTGACAGAAGATATCAACCCTATTACCTTGGTCAAATACATTAATTCTTTGCTATTAACATGACAATATTTTCTGGAAATTGACTTTAAATCAATTAAATCTAAACCCAACTGGTTGATGGACAAATTGATCGAGGGATCAACTACAGTGTTAATCAACTCATTTATAATAGACTCGTTGAACTTTTCTCCGTCAGGGTTTTCGTCAGCCAACAATTCCAATCCGCATCTACTAATGGAAAATGCATTTAATGCTTTAGACCATTGCCTCTTGTGAATAGCTAACGACCCCTCACTAAGAGCCGCATATAAGTATATTTCAATCAATTTGATCTTATCTGTTTCATTCTCAACCACTTCAATGAGCCTCTGCGACCCTTTGATTGATTTCTTTAATTTACTGACCATTAAATTCTTGTAAGAAGAAGCGTTACCCTCATTGCTGATTTCCAAAAGACTTCTTATCTCAAGACTGTACAACATGTCTCTTTCACTCGTTAGCAACAATAATAATCCGAACCTTTCATCTTTGTCGTAGTCTTCTTCAGAGATCTTGCTGAACTTTTCCTGTCCCTTGTAGTTCTTGGTGTCCCTAGTGACTAATCCCAAATCATGACGTAACCTCAATAACTGCCTATTTACATTCTTGCGATACTTGCGATAATCGTCAGCAGTATTGAGGAAAGCACTTAGCCTGCTCCCTATCGTCAACCCTAATGGTGAATCCATGATAATTTTTTCGACGATAATTTTTTTTCGCATTCTCTATGATTTTTTGCAACCAAAAGCCAATATCTTTATATGCATGTAGACAAATTCACTCTTGGCTTTGACTACTAGACATTCCCAGAGATTATGGGTTCTTTACTTTTGGTTGAGCAGTACCAGGTTAAAAGCTTTTTATAAGGGTAACTTTGGACCGATACTCAACAGGAAACTCCTGTTAGATATTCGCATTATCTGTTCAAAAAAGATATACAACATGACAATTTACGGTTTGTGTAGACGGTTTCTGCTCTTAACTGATCGCTCTATGGTCAATAACTTACTTTGTTGGAAACTACTGGAATATGCATAAAAATTTAATGGACGAGTCCGGAGTCGAACCGGAGACCTTTCCCATGCTAAGGGAACGCGCTACCAACTACGCCACACGCCCGTGGAAGAAATGGTACGAAATGGTCCCTAGCAGGATCGAACTGCTGACCTTGGCGTTATTAGCACCACGCCTTAACCAACTGGGCCAAGGGACCGACTTACAAGTTACAACATGTGGGTTTTTTATAACCTGCAGGTCATGCAGGTCGTCGTTAACTATGGCACGAGGGAATTTTTTCACTTCAAACCCTTGTAACCTAGGGTAAACCCGACTGTAACCAACACTTTTATGGCATCAAATGATAGAGAAGTTTTTTATGATTTATTTATTGACGGTTAAAAACCATTTATAGGTCATTTCTGATGGGGTATTACAAAATTGTAAAAATTACGAAAAAAGGAAATTCTCAGGCACCTTTTCTTTGAAAGTGCAGAAGAGGGTCAAGACCCGACTATAACCAGAGATTTTATGTGCCCAGACGGTAGTTGGGGGGCTACTAAAACTAGGGGGTCGAGTTTTTATCGTTCAAAAACAATGCTCAAGTTAATGAAAAGTGGGGGGGTTGAAAAAAAAAGTGTTTCAGAATTTGTTTCAGAAAAAATGGTACCGAAGATTCTTTATATAAAGCCCCACCTCTTCCCCGTTGCTGTTGTTGGTAGGAGTATAGGTCTTTCTTGATAAGATGGATTTGAACCGGGAAACTGTTAAAAAGGAGCAGCAAGTTAGTAAATCACTACCTAATGAGATTTTAACTGGAGTTGGAGAATTGCAACTTAAGGATGCAGAGGAGATAAAGAAGGAGGACGACGACGACGACGAGGTGGTGGTGGTGGTGAAGCCGAAAGCTACAAATGCTCAGAAGCCAAGACCTCCATTGAGGTTACCTAGTATTAAGGTAGAAGGGGAGAAAGGCAAGAAGAAGGTGTCAATATTGAATCGTGAAGCTATTGCTCCGATTATTCAATTGCCAATGTCGTCAGTGGGGCCAGAGAGAATTGAAGGTAGTCTGAGAAATGAGATTGCGGGAAGTGGAGGTGCTGCGGGAGCTGAAGGAGGCACTGTGGGAGCAGAGAAAGACGGTCAAAGGAAAAACGACTATGTTAGAGATGCTGCTGCTGCTACCATTGAAGAAGCTAAAAATCTAAGTAAAACTACTATAGTAGAGACAATTGTAATAGACTCAGAATACAGCGGCAGTGACGACGAAGCAGAAGATGGTGTCTTGGGGTCACTGACGATAAACAGAATGGTTGATGATGATGACGAAAGTGAGGGTTTGTACGAGACTGGGCATTTGGGGGAGAGCGATATGGCCATAGACGGATCAGAAGACGACGGAGAAGATGAAGGGAGTGGTGTTGTCGATGGAGACGAGCTAGCCACCCCCGATTCGCAGCCTGAAACCACAATTTTCAATTCATCCAATTTAATGACGAGAAAGAAACGTATCCGGGTGAGGAAAGGCCAATACCAATTGCCAGATGACATGGTTGCCGAGGAATATGGCTTGATTAAGTTCCCAGGAGTTGGGACCCATAGAAACCAAAAAATTCATCTTCATAAGTTGGGGAAGCTTACTCCCAACCTGCAAGTTCTATTTGATGAACTTAATACGATAATAGGGCACTCAGCATCGGTGACACAAATTAAAACCATAAAACAAAGAACTAGACAAGTCTACAGGGGTGAGTATCAAACCTACCTCCGATTTCTAGGACTGATAGGCTATCAAGAAATCGTTATCAACGGGGCTTTGATGGTCGACTGTTTGCACGAAATGCACCAACAAGCGATAAAGACTAATCGTGCTTTCCGTTCCACCATGCAGTCTTTTAAAGCATCGATGCAGTTTCTTTATAAACTAAAAAGAACTTTTTTAAGGAAAACTACTGACTTGGAGCCACTTCCTGAGAACATTCCTGATCTCCACGATGTGATTACGTTTATAAGAGCTATCACCCTGGATCAAAGGGATCGTGACTTGGTCAGTAATGTTGATCGGGTGTTGCTCTTTATTGCTGATAGCATGTATTCCAAGGAAAACTTGACTGAGATTATGATAAACCAGTATAATAGAACTGGATCAGGCAATAAAGACGACGAAATTAAGGGAATCAATACTATTCTCGAGCTTCTTCTTGGCGATCATCTTTTGTTAAGAGGTGAAAATAAGCGAACCTTAGAATTTGCCGATTTACTTTACCGAGACCACAAGACTGCCTTCGGTACGGTTCCAATTTTATCCTTCAGTATCAACAAGGAGAAGACGTTGCAAGCGGGGAAGAGATCCCGAATCTCAGGAGCTGCTAGACATAAAAGCGTCGAGCTTTGTTTGGTGACCGCTGTTGCTATGTCCATGTGGTATCGTTTTGACTTAGTGCCTGACCGGTTGAAGTTGATGAAGAGGGAAGAAAAGCCCTTGAATTTTTTGGAGAAGAGTGAATGGTACCACCACAAGTTATTGTACTCTGGACGTGGTGACGGAACGCGTAGCGTGTCGTACCAATATGAGTTTGATCTTGTACGTTCTGCGTTTGAAGAGATTAATATTAAATCAAGAAAGAAAACTCACCTTGGCCGGTGCGCTGGAGCAATATCAGCTGAAGCCGCCAATCTTTCGTTGGATGAAATTGAACGAGCTGGTCATTGGGCAAATGATATTTTAAGTACTCGGTATTTATTGGGGTTGCCATATGGATTCATACATCACTCGGCAGACTTTAATGAAAAGGAGAGATACTTCTTGCCTCGAGCAACCATTCCACCACCACAATCGTTGCAAAAGAAGATTTTCCCCTGGTTAGAAGAGATAAGAGAAGAACATCATCAAATCTACGGCGAACGCAACATATCGAGAGCCCAAGATTCCGATTACACTGGGGTATATTTCTTTTCAGTATTGGAGGAGTTTAGAGAGATCATTCTTCAGGATTTAGTGTATTTGAAGCGAGTTTCACCTAATTGTATATTTGCTAAACAGCCTATTGTGAACGACCCGGAATTTCTTGTTTTTGAAAAGGAAATGGAGAAGCTAGAATTGGGACAGAAGTTGAAGAAGTCTTGGGTTAGCAAAGACGAGGCTTTGACGTACTTAGATGGTGTTTATTCGACGTTTGTCGATGACATCAATTCTGGTATGCATCAAATGTGTGGGACTATTGTTGCCCACGAAACCGCACACCATGTGGAGAACCTTAGACTTTCGAGGAAGTTGGATAAGTTGGATGTGCTTGAAAATGAAGTGAGAGAGTTGAAAGATGCTGTGAAGGCTTTATTGAGCGAATTTCAACGTAACAAAGCCATTGTTAATGTGAATGCAAAAGCCAACTATAAGAAGAATTCTCAAGAAGCTGCAGCAT